>JAENPR010000946.1:0-249639 GCA_018135685.1 Themeda triandra | reverse complement strand
TTTTGTATTACATACTAATCACTAAAATCTACATGTTTATTTCATCAACATGCTAGCTTTGATACTTTACAAATTCTTAAACTGCATGTAACTTGGCTTGGTTAGAAATAGGGTAGAATAGGAATTTCTAGGAACACTTGAGCACTTGGGAGCTAGTCCCTAGGAGCCGTGTAGGTCGACCGACTGTTTTGGCACCCACTCGAACCTGGGTGAAAAAGCCAAACCAGACTCCTACCGCTGGGACTAGACCCAACTAGGGTCCGGTCGATCGACCAAGGAATTCGCGATTTGAACTCGCAAATCCTTGAATGGCTAGGGAGCCCAGAAGTTCAAATTTGAACTCAAATGGGGTAAAAACCCCGGCGGCCGACCGGGCTTTTCGCCCGACCCGCGAAGGCGTAGGATCGCGGGGAGGCGTCTCCTGTGACGCCCTTTCGAATTCTTTCGTAATCCGCCAAACCCTCTCCTCCACCTTGCCTTTAAAAGCCCCCTAGACTCTCCTCTCTTCCCACAACACTCTAGCCTAATTCATTATCTCCATTGCCCATTTGAGCCGCCTCTTGATCATCATCCACCTCACCATGGCGCCACCCATGAGAAACCACCGCACGTCCCTCGCCCGGACTCACCCATGCTTCCGCGGCCGTCGCCGACATGGATCATGCCATGGCAAGGCACGTGGATGGATCCGTAGAGCCGCCGGCCATGGTGCCACCGACGGGAGGCCCGTCGGGAAAAACCCCGGTCGGCCGACCAACATTTTGGGTCGGCCAACCGCAGGCGTGGTCGCCCAACCACCCCCGGCCCCGCCTGGCCTAGGGTACCATCATCGCGCCGGGCCGACTTCCGAAGAGGACCTCGGAAATCTCCCGCGAGGTCCACCACGCCAAGGCGACCCGTCACAGTCAATTGGCGTTGAAGAACACGCCACCCGCAGGGCTGTGGAAGCCCCGATCGTCGTCTCCGCTAACACCGTTTTGAGCCGTCCCGCACGCCGCATCTTCCCGCGGATCAAGGGTCATGGACCGGGATGGGGAAGACCCTCATCCCACCATTGACTCCGACGATCGCATGGCCCCGAGGAGTCAAACGACGGGCTGCCTCCGTCCGAGGCACTTGTCTCCACCGCCCATCGCAGGCCCACTCGGGCTCTTTGAGGGTGAGAGAGAAGAGCGACATGGAGAAACTTCTCCGTGTCACGGCGAATTTGAGGGAGAAGAACGAAGCCCTCATGGAGACTATGGCGGAGCTTAGGATCGCCATATGGACATGCCGGATGCATTCCGTGACTTGCGCATTAGCAATAATGCGAAGGTCAAGAGGATTGCAAAGGCACCTGTAGGAGGATCTACTAGAGATCCCCTCTCCTAGAATAAAAATAGTTTTTAGAGACTAGGCACTTTTGTTTTAAAATTTCCTTAGTTGATTTCCCTTTGAATTTCAAATTTCCCATTACAATGTAATAGTGCCTAGAATTTGATTTTTTTTATACAAAGGAAGATTGAAAGAAAAAGGTTGTTTAACCCCCGTTGGTGCACTTTGCCACCACAGGGTATGTGCATTTCACTTCATTTTGGCCGTGTCGAAACACGAAAAATGGTGAAATGTACACGGATTTGAGGTGCCGACGGTGTTCAAAGTTGGCACGATGAAGATCGACTCAAACCATCGGTCGGCCGACCGACACTTTGTGCCAATTGGGCAAACCGAGCACACCGCGCTAACCAGAGACCGAGAGTCGGAACCTGTGCCGCTGAGCCTGGAAGTCCAGCTCTGGTCGACCGGACTCCGTTGGCTCCTCGGCCCACCAGCCACTCCTCTACGCAGAACACCGCACTGCCGGGTATGTCCCTCCTACTCCTTCCTCTTTCTTTTTCAGCTTTTCTTTATTTACTTACTTGCTTTTTAAAATAATAAATAAATAAAATAATAATAAAATGAAGACTTGCATCTAGAACTTAAAAACTGCTTAATCTATGACATTTAGAGATAGAGGCTTTGCTAAACTTTACTCTTTGCACATGATCATTCTTGTGGGTCAAACATTCTTAATAGGACCATCATATTGACTAGGTTGTTGATAAATGTGATATAATTCTTGGCTCATGCTCCATGCCTTTCTATCTAAAGCACTTAGAGGTTTAATTTTGAAAAATGTCATAAAACCATAATGTCACTACTCCTCAATAGTGTTGAAATACCCACCATGGCCATATATATCAAAATTCCAAAAGCCTTCTACATAAGCTACTTGCTTGCATTGAGTTTGGTTAAGACTTGTAGAACCTTTGTAGAGGTTTGTCGTGGGCCCTAAGATCAAGATCCACATCACCAAATACGCCGTTTCTAATCCGTATAAGCAAATGCTACTCCTATCCCGGGAGCATGCATCTTACCATTCATCGTTTATGCTACTCCTACCTTGGGAGCACGCATCTTACCCCCGCATTATGCCACTCCTACACCGGGAGCGTGCATCACCATCCATACCATCATTATTGTGTCGCTTTACACCGGAAGTATGCACCTTCACCATCTCCTAGATTGCTCCATACTCCAAAAGTTAGAAAATCTCTCATATTATCATTTGTTAGGTGAGACATACCCAAAAGGCTAGGCATCTATTGAGATAGAGCAAAAAAAAAAGAGAGATTGATAATAAAGAGCTAGCCTTGTCTCAATAGAGTAGAAAGAGATAGCACCGTGCAAAAGGAGCAATCTCATCCATCATCCAATTCCTTTTTCATCATCTATTATATTCTCCATTTTATATCTTCATCTAGGGACATGATAAGTCTCTCGTCGTGGGTCCAAGACCTTAATTTCTTAACTAAGACAATATATGCACCGCAAGTATGCTATTCCTTGACATACCTATTCAAGCTCCTTATAAAGCCTTATTAGAGATAGGATGTTTTTAAAGGCAAATATATGATGTGCCTTGGTGAGGATTCATACACCACTTGAGTGACTAGAGGTATTAGTTGAGGAGTAGGAATGACACATGTGCTTTATTTTCAAAAATCTATAAAAACTCTAAGTATTAAGGATATGAAATGAGTAGAGAACTGAGCCTAGAGAACTATTCCATTTGTTTCAACAACTCGAAGGATTTATGTTAGATAGTACCATAACCCACTTGATTGATTTTTGCCTCGAGTAAATTTAGTACTTGCCGATATCTCAATAATGTTGTAGTATCTTTTTTCTCTAAACTTTGCTTGAGGACAAGCAAAGACTTAAGTGTGGGGGATCTTGTTGACGTATTTAGACCCCGTTTTCATCTCATGAAAGCCGTCAACATTGGTCACATTTAAGAGCTACACCCAGCAAACGAGTAGTGAGATAGGTGCAATTCACTTGGTTCCACATGTACATGTCACTATTTGGATGCAGTACAAACAGTACCAATCAAGCTCGAACAAGTCATGGATTTGAGCAAATTTGAGCAAGCTCCAAACGAGCAAGCAAGACAAGTGACAAGTCGCAGACTGCACCAGGAGGCTGCCACGTGGGTGCCGTAGGCCCAAGGACAGGTCGCCGACGCCTTGGTGGCAAGACACCTGCCACTTCAGCCACCGCCACCCGGACCTTCTAGAAGGCTATGGACCCCCCGCGCCCAACCATAGGTCGGCCGGACCAGGGGTTAGGCCCCACTTGAGGTCGGCGGTTTGCTTCCACCGCCTTCCCGCATGACCGCCACGTGTCCTACACCGAGCATCGTCCATTCAAGCTCTGGGGGAAGGTCGGTTTGATCCAAGGGTGTAGAGAGATGTCACGCGGATCAGCCGACATGGCTCTTGAGTAGGGGCTACTCCATCTCCCCTATAAATACCCCCCCCTCTAGCTTAGTCCAAAAGGCACCATGTATCATAGGAAGAGTCATTTAAGCTATAGTGTGAGAATAGAGGGAAGATCGAGGGCCCTACCACATAAAATGTAAAAATGGTTCGTACTCGCACTAGTAGGGAAACTCCATCCGTGGAAATTTACCATGGTTTGGCAACGTGCAAAAATTACTATGGCTTGGCTATGCAAAAGTACCTACAAGCCCAAAACGACGTTTTATGCGGAAAATATGGCATGTGTGGACCACACGGGTAGGTGTAGGGGCGCCGCTATGTATGGTCGCGTCCGATGTTCACTTACGATTGCAAACGTCCATTGGTCACGACCTACACCTATTAGGGCGACGAGCGCTAGGCCGTAGAGTACGGCTCGGTCGAGCTGATATCTATTCGTCGTGACCGAAGGAACCAGATGACAAAAAATCGAGGGCCCCACCACATAAAAATGTAAAAATGGTTCGTACTCGCATTAGTAGGGAAACTCCATCCGTGGAAATTTACCATGGTTTGGCAACGTGCAAAAATTACTATGGCTTGGCTATGCAAAAGTACCTACAAGCCCAAAACGACGTTTTATGCGGAAAATATGGCATGTGTGGACCACACGGGTAGGTGTAGGGGCGCCGCTATGTATGGTCGCGTCCGATGTTCACTTACGATTGCAAATGTCCATTGGTCATGGCCCACACCTATTAGGGCGACGAGGGCTAGGCCGTAGAGTACGGCTCGGTCGAGCGGATATCTATTCGTCGTGACCGAAGGAACAAGATGACAAAAAAATCGAGGGCCCTACCACATAAAAATGTAAAAATGGTTCGTACACGCACTAGTAGGGAAACTCCATCCGTGGAAATTTACCATGGTTTGGCAACGTGCAAAAAGTACTATGGCTTGGCTATGCAAAAGTACCTACAAGCCCAAAACGACGTTTTATGCGGAAAATATGGCATGTGTGGACCACACGGGTAGGTGCTATGTATGGTCGCGTCCGATGTTCACTTATGATTGCAAACGTCCATTGGTCATGGCCCACACCTATTAGGGCGATGAGCGCTAGGCCGTAGAGTACGGCTCGGTCGAGCGGATATCTATTCGTCGTGACCGAAGGAACAAGATGACAAAAAAATCGAGGGCCCTACCACATAAAATGTAAAAATGGTTCGTACTCGCACTAGTAGGGAAACTCCATCCGTGGAAATTTACCATGGTTTGGCAACGTGCAAAAATTACTATGGCTTGGCTATGCAAAAGTACCTACAAGCCCAAAACGACGTTTTATGCGGAAAATATGGCATGTGTGGACCACACGGGTAGGTGTAGGGGCGCCGCTATGTATGGTCGCGTCCGATGTTCACTTACGATTGCAAACGTCCATTGGTCACAGCCTACACCTATTAGGGCGACGAGCGCTAGGCCGTAGAGTACGGCTCGGTCGGCCGATATCTATTCATCGTGACCGAAGGAACCAGATGACAAAAAATCGAGGGCCCCACCACATAAAAATGTAAAAATGGTTCGTACTCGCATTAGTAGGGAAACTCCATCCGTGGAAATTTACCATGGTTTGGCAACGTGCAAAAATTACTATGGCTTGGCTATGCAAAAGTACCTACAAGCCCAAAACGACGTTTTATGCGGAAAATATGGCATGTGTGGACCACATGGGTAGGTGTAGGGGCGCCGCTATGTATGGTCGCGTCCGATGTTCACTTACGATTGCAAACATCCATTGGTCACGGCCCACACCTATTAGGGCGACGAGCGCTAGGCCGTAGAGTACGGCTCGGTCGAGCGGATATCTATTCGTCGTGACCGAAGGAACAAGATGACAAAAAAATCGAGGGCCCTACCACATAAAATGTAAAAATGGTTCGTACTCGCACTAGTAGGGAAACTCCATCCGTGGAAATTTACCATGGTTTGGCAACGTGCAAAAATTACTATGGCTTGGCTATGCAAAAGTACCTACAAGCCCAAAACGACGTTTTATGCGGAAAATATGGCATGTGGACCACACGGGTAGGTGTAGGGGCGCCGCTATGTATGGTCGCGTCCGATGTTCACTTACAATTGCAAACATCCATTGGTCATGGCCCACACCTATTAGGGCGACGAGCGCTAGGTAGAGTACGGCTCGGTCGAAATGATATCTATTCGTCGTGACCGAAGGAACCGGATGACAAAAAAATCGAGGGCCCCACCACATAAAAATGTAAAAATGGTTCATACTCGCACTAGTAGGGAAACTCCATCCGTGGAAATTTACCATGGTTTGGCAACGTGCAAAAATTACTATGGCTTGGCTATGCAAAAGTACCTACAAGCCCAAAACGACGTTTTATGCGGAAAATATGGCATGTGTGGACCACACGGGTAGGTGTAGGGGCGCCGCTATGTATGGTCGCGTCCGATGTTCACTTACGATTGCAAACGTCCATTGGTCACGACCTACACCTATTAGGGCGACGAGCGCTAGGCCGTAGAGTACGGCTCGGTCGAGCTGATATCTATTCGTCGTGACCGAAGGAACCAGATGACAAAAAAATCGAGGGCCCCACCACATAAAAATGTAAAAATGGTTCGTACTCGCATTAGTAGAGAAACTCCGTCCGTGGAAATTTACCATGGTTTGGCAACGTGCAAAAATTACTATGGCTTGGCTATGCAAAAGTACCTACAAGCCCAAAACGACGTTTTATGCGGAAAATATGGCATGTGTGGACCACACGGGTAGGTGTAGGGCGCCGCTATGTATGGTCGCGTCCGATGTTCACTTACGATTGCAAACGTCCATTGGTCATGGCCCACACCTATTAGGGCGACGAGCGCTAGGCCGTAGAGTACGGCTCGGTCGAGCGGATATCTATTCGTCGTGACCGAAGGAACAAGATGACAAAAAAATCGAGGGCCCTACCACATAAAAATGTAAAAATGGTTCGTACACGCACTAGTAGGGAAACTCCATCCGTGGAAATTTACCATGGTTTGGCAACGTGCAAAAAGTACTATGGCTTGGCTATGCAAAAGTACCTACAAGCCCAAAACGACGTTTTATGCAGAAAATATGGCATGTGTGGACCACACGGGTAGGTGTAGGGGTGCCGCTATGTATGGTCGCATCCGATGTTCACTTACGATTGCAAACATCCATTGGTCACGGCCTACACCTATTAGGGCGACGAGCGCTAGGCCGTAGAGTACGGCTCGGTCGAGCTGATATCTATTCGTCGTGACCGAAGGAACCAGATGACAAAAAAATCGAGGGCCCCACCACATAAAAATGTAAAAATGGTTCGTACTCGCATTAGTAGGGAAACTCCATCCGTGGAAATTTACCATGGTTTGGCAACGTGCAAAAATTACTATGGCTTGGCTATGCAAAAGTACCTACAAGCCCAAAACGACGTTTTATGCGGAAAATATGGCATGTGTGGACCACACGGGTAGGTGTAGGGCGCCGCTATGTATGGTCGCGTCCGATGTTCACTTACGATTGCAAATGTCCATTGGTCATGGCCCACACCTATTAGGGCGACGAGGGCTAGGCCGTAGAGTACGGCTCGGTCGAGCGGATATCTATTCGTCGTGACCGAAGGAACAAGATGACAAAAAAATCGAGGGCCCTACCACATAAAAATGTAAAAATGGTTCGTACACGCACTAGTAGGGAAACTCCATCCGTGGAAATTTACCATGGTTTGGCAACGTGCAAAAAGTACTATGGCTTGGCTATGCAAAAGTACCTACAAGCCCAAAACGACGTTTTATGCGGAAAATATGGCATGTGTGGACCACACGGGTAGGTGCTATGTATGGTCGCGTCCGATGTTCACTTATGATTGCAAACGTCCATTGGTCATGGCCCACACCTATTAGGGCGATGAGCGCTAGGCCGTAGAGTACGGCTCGGTCGACGGATATCTATTCGTCGTGACCGAAGGAACAAGATGACAAAAAAATCGAGGGCCCTACCACATAAAATGTAAAAATGGTTCGTACTCGCACTAGTAGGGAAACTCCATCCGTGGAAATTTACCATGGTTTGGCAACGTGCAAAAATTACTATGGCTTGGCTATGCAAAAGTACCTACAAGCCCAAAACGACGTTTTATGCGGAAAATATGGCATGTGTGGACCACACGGGTAGGTGTAGGGCGCCGCTATGTATGGTCGCGTCCGATGTTCACTTACGATTGCAAACGTCCATTGGTCACAGCCTACACCTATTAGGGCGACGAGCGCTAGGCCGTAGAGTACGGCTCGGTCGAGCTGATATCTATTCATCGTGACCGAAGGAACCAGATGACAAAAAATCGAGGGCCCCACCACATAAAAATGTAAAAATGGTTCGTACTCGCATTAGTAGGGAAACTCCATCCGTGGAAATTTACCATGGTTTGGCAACGTGCAAAAATTACTATGGCTTGGCTATGCAAAAGTACCTACAAGCCCAAAACGACGTTTTATGCGGAAAATATGGCATGTGTGGACCACATGGGTAGGTGTAGGGGCGCCGCTATGTATGGTCGCGTCCGATGTTCACTTACGATTGCAAATGTCCATTGGTCACGGCCCACACCTATTAGGGCGACGAGCGCTAGGCCGTAGAGTACGGCTCGGTCGAGCGGATATCTATTCGTCGTGACCGGAAGGAACAAGATGACAAAAAAATCGAGGGCCCTACCACATAAAATGTAAAAATGGTTCGTACTCGCACTAGTAGGGAAACTCCATCCGTGGAAATTTACCATGGTTTGGCAACGTGCAAAAATTACTATGGCTTGGCTATGCAAAAGTACCTACAAGCCCAAAACGACGTTTTATGCGGAAAATATGGCATGTGGACCACACGGGTAGGTGTAGGGGCGCCGCTATGTATGGTCGCGTCCGATGTTCACTTACAATTGCAAACATCCATTGGTCATGGCCCACACCTATTAGGGCGACGAGCGCTAGGCCGTAGAGTACGGCTCGGTCGAGCTGATATCTATTCGTCGTGACCGAAGGAACCAGATGACAAAAAAATCGAGGGCCCCACCACATAAAAATGTAAAAATGGTTCATACTCGCACTAGTAGGGAAACTCCATCCGTGGAAATTTACCATGGTTTGGCAACGTGCAAAAATTACTATGGCTTGGCTATGCAAAAGTACCTACAAGCCCAAAACGACGTTTTATGCGGAAAATATGGCATGTGTGGACCACACGGGTAGGTGTAGGGGCGCCGCTATGTATGGTCGCGTCCGATGTTCACTTACGATTGCAAACGTCCATTGGTCACAGCCTACACCTATTAGAGGCGACGAGCGCTAGGCCGTAGAGTACGGCTCGGTCGAGCTGATATCTATTCATCGTGACCGAAGGAACCAGATGACAAAAAATCGAGGGCCCCACCACATAAAAATGTAAAAATGGTTCGTACTCGCATTAGTAGGGAAACTCCATCCGTGGAAATTTACCATGGTTTGGCAACGTGCAAAAATTACTATGGCTTGGCTATGCAAAAGTACCTACAAGCCCAAAACGACGTTTTATGCGGAAAATATGGCATGTGTGGACCACATGGGTAGGTGTAGGGGCGCCGCTATGTATGGTCGCGTCCGATGTTCACTTACGATTGCAAATGTCCATTGGTCACGGCCCACACCTATTAGGGCGACGAGCGCTAGGCCGTAGAGTACGGCTCGGTCGAGCGGATATCTATTCGTCGTGACCGAAGGAACAAGATGACAAAAAAATCGAGGGCCCTACCACATAAAATGTAAAAATGGTTCGTACTCGCACTAGTAGGGAAACTCCATCCGTGGAAATTTACCATGGTTTGGCAACGTGCAAAAATTACTATGGCTTGGCTATGCAAAAGTACCTACAAGCCCAAAACGACGTTTTATGCGGAAAATATGGCATGTGTGGACCACACGGGTAGGTGTAGGGGCGCCGCTATGTATGGTCGCGTCCGATGTTCACTTACGATTGCAAACGTCCATTGGTCACAGCCTACACCTATTAGGGCGACGAGCGCTAGGCCGTAGAGTACGGCTCGGTCGAGCTGATATCTATTCGTCGTGACCGAAGGAACCAGATGACAAAAAAATCGAGGGCCCCACCACATAAAAATGTAAAAATGGTTCGTACTCGCATTAGTAGAGAAACTCCATCCGTGGAAATTTACCATGGTTTGGCAACGTGCAAAAATTACTATGGCTTGGCTATGCAAAAGTACCTACAAGCCCAAAACGACGTTTTATGCGGAAAATATGGCATGTGTGGACCACACGGGTAGGTGTAGGGGCGCCGCTATGTATGGTCGCGTCCGATGTTCACTTACGATTGCAAACGTCCATTGGTCATGGCCCACACCTATTAGGGCGACGAGCGCTAGGCCGTAGAGTACGGCTCGGTCGAGCGGATATCTATTCGTCGTGACCGAAGGAACAAGATGACAAAAAAATCGAGGGCCCTACCACATAAAAATGTAAAAATGGTTCGTACACGCACTAGTAGGGAAACTCCATCCGTGGAAATTTACCATGGTTTGGCAACGTGCAAAAAGTACTATGGCTTGGCTATGCAAAAGTACCTACAAGCCCAAAACGACGTTTTATGCGAGAAAATATGGCATGTGTGGACCACACGGGTAGGTGTAGGGCGCCGCTATGTATGGTCGCATCCGATGTTCACTTACGATTGCAAACGTCCATTGGTCACGGCCTACACCTATTAGGGCGACGAGCGCTAGGCCGTAGAGTACGGCTCGGTCGAGCGATATCTATTCGTCGTGACCGAAGGAACCCGGATGACAAAAAAATCGAGGGCCCCACCACATAAAAATGTAAAAATGGTTCGTACTCGCACTAGTAGGGAAACTCCACCCGTGGAAATTTACCATGGTTTGGCAACGTGCAAAAATTACTATGGCTTGGCTATGCAAAAGTACCTACAAGAACAAAACGACATTTTATGCGGAAAATATGGCATGTGTGGACCACACGGGTAGGTGTAGGGGCGCCGCTATGTATGGTCACGTCCGATGTTCACTTACGATTGCAAACGTCCAATGGTCACGGCCCACACCTATTAGGGCGACGAGCGCTAGGCCGTAGAGTACGGCTCGGTCGAGCTGATATCTATTCGTCGTGACCGAAGGAACCAGATGACAAAAAAATCGAGGGCCCCACGACATAAAAATGTAAAAATGGTTCGTACTCGCACTAGTAGGGAAACTCCATCCGTGGAAATTTACCATGGTTTGGCAACGTGCAAAAATTACTATGACTTGGCTATGCAAAAGTACCTACAAGCCCAAAACGACGTTTTATGCGGAAAATATGGCATGTGTGGACCACACGGGTAGGTGTACGGGCGCCGCTATGTATGGTCGCGTCCGATGTTCACTTACGATTGCAAACGTCCATTGGTCACGGCCCACACTTATTAGGGCGACGAGCGCTAGGCCGTAGAGTACGGCTCGGTCGAGCGGATATCTATTCGTCGTGACCGAAGGAACAAGATGACAAAAAAATAGAGGGCCCTAACACATAAAAATGTAAAAATGGTTCGTACTCGCACTAGTAGGGAAACTCCATCCGTGGAAATTTACCATGGTTTGGCAACGTGCAAAAATTACTATGGCTTGGCTATGCAAAAGTACCTACAAGCCCAAAACGACGTTTTATGCGAAAATATGGCATGTGTGGACCACACGGGTAGGTGTAGGGCGCCGCTATGTATGGTCGCACCCGATGTTCACTTACGATTGCAAACGTCCATTGGTCACGGCCTACACCTATTAGGGCGACGAGCGCTAGGCCGTAGAGTACGGCTCGGTCGAGCTGATATCTATTCGTCGTGACCGAAGGAACCAGATGACAAAAAAATCGAGGGCCCCACCACATAAAAATGTAAAAATGGTTCGTACTCGCACTAGTAGGGAAACTCCATCCGTGGAAATTTACCATGGTTTGGCAACGTGCAAAAATTACTATGGCTTGGCTATGCAAAAGTACCTACAAGCACAAAACGACGTTTTATGCGAAAAATATGGCATGTGTGGACCACACGGGTAGGTGTAGGGGCGCCGCTATGTATGGTCGCGTCCGATGTTCACTTACGATTGCAAACGTCCATTGGTCACGGCCCACACCTATTAGGGCGACGAGCGCTAGGCCGTAGAGTACGGCTCGGTCGAGCGGATATCTATTCGTCGTGACCGAAGGAACAAGATGACAAAAAAATCGAGGGCCCTACCACATAAAAATGTAAAAATGGTTCGTACTCGCACTAGTAGGGAAACTCCATCCGTGGAAATTTACCATGGTTTGGCAACGTGCAAAAATTACTATGGCTTGGCTATGCAAAAGTACCTACAAGCCCAAAACGACGTTTTATGCGGAAAATATGGCATGTGTGGACCACACGGGTAGGTGTAGGGGCGCCGCTATGTATGGTCGCGTCCGATGTTCACTTACGATTGCAAACGTCCATTGGTCACGGCCTACACCTATTAGGGCGACGAGCGCTAGGCCGTAGAGTACGGCTCGGTCGAGCTGATATCTATTCGTCGTGACCGAAGGAAACAGATGACAAAAAAATTGAGGGCCCCACCACATAAAAATGTAAAAATGGTTCATACTCGCACTAGTAGGGAAACTCCATCAGTGGAAATTTACCATGGTTTGGCAACGTACAAAAATTACTATAGCTTGGCTATGCAAAAGTACCTACAAGCCCAAAACGACGTTTTATGCGGAAAATATGGCATGTGTGGACCACACGGGTAGGTGTAGGGGGCGCCGCTATGTATGGTCGCGTCCGATGTTCACTTACGATTGCAAACGTCCATTGGTCATGGCCCACACCTATTAGGGCGACGAGCGCTAGGCCGTACAGTACGGCTCGGTCGAGCGGATATCTATTCGTCATGACCGAAGGAACAAGATGACAAAAAAATCGAGGGCCCTACCACATAAAAATGTAAAAATGGTTCGTACACGCACTAGTAGGGAAACTCCATCCGTGGAAATTTACCATGGTTTGGCAACGTGCAAAAAGTACTATGGCTTGGCTATGCAAAAGTACCTACAAGCCCAAAACGACGTTTTATGCAGAAAATATGGCATGTGTGGACCACACGGGTAGGTGTAGGGGCGCCGCTATGTATGGTCGCATCCGATGTTCACTTACGATTGCAAACGTCCATTGGTCACGGCCTACACCTATTAGGGCGACGAGCGCTAGGCCGTAGAGTACGGCTCGGTCGAGCTGATATCTATTCGTCGTGACCGAAGGAACCAGATGACAAAAAAATCGAGGGCCCCACCACATAAAAATGTAAAAATGGTTCGTACTCGCACTAGTAGGGAAACTCCACCCGTGGAAATTTACCATGGTTTGGCAACGTGCAAAAATTACTATGGCTTGGCTATGCAAAAGTACCTACAAGAACAAAACGACATTTTATGCGGAAAATATGGCATGTGTGGACCACACGGGTAGGTGTAGGGCGCCGCTATGTATGGTCACGTCCGATGTTCACTTACGATTGCAAACGTCCAATGGTCACGGCCCACACCTATTAGGGCGACGAGCGCTAGGCCGTAGAGTACGGCTCGGTCGAGCTGATATCTATTCGTCGTGACCGAAGGAACCAGATGACAAAAAAATCGAGGGCCCCACGACATAAAAATGTAAAAATGGTTCGTACTCGCACTAGTAGGGAAACTCCATCCGTGGAAATTTACCATGGTTTGGCAACGTGCAAAAATTACTATGACTTGGCTATGCAAAAGTACCTACAAGCCCAAAACGACGTTTTATGCGGAAAATATGGCATGTGTGGACCACACGGGTAGGTGTACGGGCGCCGCTATGTATGGTCGCGTCCGATGTTCACTTACGATTGCAAACGTCCATTGGTCACGGCCCACACTTATTAGGGCGACGAGCGCTAGGCCGTAGAGTACGGCTCGGTCGAGCGGATATCTATTCGTCGTGACCGAAGGAACAAGATGACAAAAAAATAGAGGGCCCTAACACATAAAAATGTAAAAATGGTTCGTACTCGCACTAGTAGGGAAACTCCATCCGTGGAAATTTACCATGGTTTGGCAACGTGCAAAAATTACTATGGCTTGGCTATGCAAAAGTACCTACAAGCCCAAAACGACGTTTTATGCGGAAAATATGGCATGTGTGGACCACACGGGTAGGTGTAGGGGCGCCGCTATGTATGGTCGCGTCCGATGTTCACTTACGATTGCAAACGTCCATTGGTCATGGCCCACACCTATTAGGGCGACGAGCGCTAGGCCGTAGAGTACGGCTCGGTCGAGCGGATATCTATTCGTCGTGACCGAAGGAACAAGATGACAAAAAAATCGAGGGCCCTACCACATAAAAATGTAAAAATGGTTCGTACACGCACTAGTAGGGAAACTCCATCCGTGGAAATTTACCATGGTTTGGCAACGTGCAAAAAGTACTATGGCTTGGCTATGCAAAAGTACCTACAAGCCCAAAACGACGTTTTATGCGAGAAAATATGGCATGTGTGGACCACACGGGTAGGTGTAGGGCGCCGCTATGTATGGTCGCACCCGATGTTCACTTACGATTGCAAACGTCCATTGGTCACGGCCTACACCTATTAGGGCGACGAGCGCTAGGCCGTAGAGTACGGCTCGGTCGAGCGATATCTATTCGTCGTGACCGAAGGAACCGATGACAAAAAAATCGAGGGCCCCACCACATAAAAATGTAAAAATGGTTCGTACTCGCACTAGTAGGGAAACTCCATCCGTGGAAATTTACCATGGTTTGGCAACGTGCAAAAATTACTATGGCTTGGCTATGCAAAAGTACCTACAAGCACAAAACGATGTTTTATGCGAAAAATATGGCATGTGTGGACCACACGGGTAGGTGTAGGGGCGCCGCTATGTATGGTCGCGTCCGATGTTCACTTACGATTGCAAACGTCCATTGGTCACGGCCCACACCTATTAGGGCGACGAGCGCTAGGCCGTAGAGTACGGCTCGGTCGAGCGGATATCTATTCGTCGTGACCGAAGGAACAAGATGACAAAAAAATCGAGGGCCCTACCACATAAAAATGTAAAAATGGTTCGTACTCGCACTAGTAGGGAAACTCCATCCGTGGAAATTTACCATGGTTTGGCAACGTGCAAAAATTACTATGGCTTGGCTATGCAAAAGTACCTACAAGCCCAAAACGACATTTTATGCGGAAAATATGGCATGTGTGGACCACACGGGTAGGTGTAGGGGCGCCGCTATGTATGGTCGCGTCCGATGTTCACTTACGATTGCAAATGTCCATTGGTCACGGCCTACACCTATTAGGGCGACGAGCGCTAGGCCGTAGAGTACGGCTCGGTCGAGCTGATATCTATTCGTCGTGACCGAAGGAAACAGATGACAAAAAAATTGAGGGCCCCACCACATAAAAATGTAAAAATGGTTCATACTCGCACTAGTAGGGAAACTCCATCAGTGGAAATTTACCATGGTTTGGCAACGTACAAAAATTACTATAGCTTGGCTATGCAAAAGTACCTACAAGCCCAAAACGACGTTTTATGCGGAAAATATGGCATGTGTGGACCACACGGGTAGGTGTAGGGGCGCCGCTATGTATGGTCGCGTCCGATGTTCACTTACGATTGCAAACGTCCATTGGTCATGGCCTACACCTATTAGGGCGACGAGCGCTAGGCCGTAGAGTACGGCTCGGTCGAGCTGATATCTATTCGTCGTGACCGAAGGAACAAGATGACAAAAAAATCGAGGGCCCTACCACATAAAAATGTAAAAATGGTTCGTACTCACACTAGTAGGGAAACTCCATCCGTGGAAATTTACCATTGTTTGGCAACGTGCAAAAATTACTATGGCTTGGCTATGCAAAAGTACCTACAAGCCCAAAACGACGTTTTATGCGGAAAATATGGCATGTGTGGACCACACGGGTAGGTGTAGGGGCGCCGCTATGTATGGTCGCGTCCGATGTTCACTTACAATTGCAAACGTCCATTGGTCACGGCCTACACCTATTAGGGCGACGAGCGCTAGGCCGTAGAGTACGGCTCGGTCGAGCTGATATCTATTCGTCGTGACCGAAGGAACCAGATGACCAAAAAATCAAGGGCCCCACCGCATAAAAATGTAAAAATGGTTCGTACTCGCACTAGTAGGGAAACTCCATCCGTGGAAATTTACCATGGTTTGGTAACGTGCAAAAATTACTATGGCTTGGCTATGCAAAAGTACCTACAAGCCCAAAACGACGTTTTATGCGGAAAATATGGCATGTGTGGACCACACGGGTAGGTGTAGGGGCGCCGCTATGTATGGTCGCGTCCGATGTTCACTTACGATTGCAAACGTCCATTGGTCACGGCCTACACCTATTAGGGCGACGAGCGCTAGGCCGTAGAGTACGGCTCGGTCGAGCGGATATCTATTCGTCGTGACCGAAGGAACAAGATGACAAAAAAATCGAGGGCCCTACCACATAAAAATGTAAAAATGGTTCGTACTCAGGGAAACTCCATCCGTGGAAATTTACCATGGTTTGGCAACGTGCAAAAGTTACTATGGCTTGGCTATGCAAAAGTACCTACAAGCCCAAAACGACGTTTTATGCGGAAAATATGGCATGTGTGGACCACACGGGTAGGTGTAGGGGCGCCGCTATGTATGGTCGCGTCCGATGTTCACTTACGATTGCAAACGTCCATTGGTCACGGCCTACACCTATTAGGGCGACGAGCGCTAGGCCGTAGAGTACGGCTCGGTCGAGCTGATATCTATTCGTCGTGACCGAAGGAACCAGATGACAAAAAAATCGAGGGCCCACCACATAAAAATGTAAAAATGGTTCATACTCACACTAGTAGGGAAACTCCATCAGTGGAAATTTACCATGGTTTGGCAACGTACAAAAATTACTATAGCTTGGCTATGCAAAAGTACCTACAAGCCCAAAACGACGTTTTATGCGGAAAATATGGCATGTGTGGACCACATGGGTAGGTGTAGGGGCGCCGCTATGTATGGTCGCGTCCGATGTTCACTTACGATTGCAGACATCCATTGGTCATGGCCTACACCTAATAGGGCGACGAGCGCTAGGCCGTAGAGTACGGCTCGGTCGAGCTGATATCTATTCGTCGTGACCGAAGGAACCAGATGACAAAAAAATCGAGGGCCCCACCACATAAAAATGTAAAAATGGTTCGTACTCACACTAGTAGGGAAACTCCATCTTTGGAAATTTACCATGGTTTGGCAACGTGCAAAAATTACTATGGCTTGGCTATGCAAAAGTACCTACAAGCCCAAAACGACGTTTTATGCGGAAAATATGGCATGTGTGGACCACACGGGTAGGTGTAGGGCGCCGCTATGTATGGTCGCGTCCGATGTTCACTTACGATTGCAAACGTCCATTGGTCACGGCCCACACCTATTAGGGCGACGAGCGCTAGGCCGTAGAGTACGGCTCGGTCGAGCGGATATCTATTCGTCGTGACCGAAGGAACAAGATGACAAAAAAATCGAGGGCCCTACCACATAAAAATGTAAAAATGGTTCGTACTCGCACTAGTAGGGAAACTCCATCCGTGGAAATTTACCATGGTTTGGCAACGTGCAAAAGTTACTATGGCTTGGCTATGCAAAAGTACCTACAAGCCCAAAACGACGTTTTATGCGGAAAATATGGCATGTGTGGACCACACGGGTAGGTGTAGGGCGCCGCTATGTATGGTCGCGTCCGATGTTCACTTACGATTGCAAACATCCATTGGTCACGGCCTACACCTATTAGGGCGACGAGCGCTAGGCCGTAGAGTACGGCTCGGTCGAGCGATATCTATTCGTCGTGACCGAAGGAACTAGATGACAAAAAAATCGAGGGCCCACCACATAAAAATGTAAAAATGGTTCATACTCGCACTAGTAGGGAAACTCCATCAGTGGAAATTTACCATGGTTTGGCAACGTACAAAAATTACTATAGCTTGGCTATGCAAAAGTACCTACAAGCCCAAAACGACGTTTTATGCGGAAAATATGGCATGTGTGGACCACATGGGTAGGTGTAGGGGCGCCGCTATTTATGGTCACGTCCGATGTTCACTTACGATTGCAGACATCCATTGGTCACGGCCTACACCTATTAGGGCGACGAGCGCTAGGCCGTAGAGTACGGCTCGGTCGAGCTGATATCTATTCGTCGTGACCGAAGGAACCAGATGACAAAAAAATTGAGGGCCCCACCACATAAAAATGTAAAAATGGTTCGTACTCGCACTAGTAGGGAAACTCCATCTTTGGAAATTTACCATGGTTTGGCAACGTGCAAAAATTACTATGGCTTGGCTATGCAAAAGTACCTATAAGCCCAAAACGACGTTTTATGCGGAAAATATGGCATGTGTGGACCACACGGGTAGGTGTAGGGGCGCCGCTATGTATGGTCGCGTCCGATGTTCACTTACGATTGCAAACGTCCATTGGTCACGGCCCACACCTATTAGGGCGACGAGCGCTAGGCCAGAGAGTACGGCTCGGTCGAGCGGATATCTATTCGTCGTGACCGAAGGAACAAGATGACAAAAAAATCAAGGGCCCTACCACATAAAAATGTAAAAATGGTTCGTACTCACACTAGTAGGGAAACTCCATCCGTGGAAATTTACCATGGTTTGGCAACGTGCAAAAATTACTATGGCTTGGCTATGCAAAAGTACCTACAAGCCCAAAACGACGTTTTATGCGGAAAATATGGCATGTGTGGACCACACGGGTAGGTGTAGGGGCGCCGCTATGTATGGTCGCGTCCGATGTTCACTTACGATTGCAAACGTCCATTGGTCACGGCCTACACCTATTAGGGCGACGAGCGCTAGGCCGTAGAGTACGGCTCGGTCGAGCTGATATCTATTCGTCGTGACCGAAGGAACCAGATGACAAAAAAATCGAGGGCCCCACCACATAAAAATGTAAAAATGGTTCATACTCGCACTAGTAGGGAAACTCCATCAGTGGAAATTTACCATGGTTTGGCAACGTACAAAAATTACTATAGCTTGGCTATGCAAAAGTACCTACAAGCCCAAAACGACGTTTTATGCGGAAAATATGGCATGTGTGGACCACATGGGTAGGTGTAGGGGCGCCGCTATGTATGGTCGCGTCCGATGTTCACTTACGATTGCAAACGTCCATTGGTCACGGCCTACACCTATTAGGGCGACGAGCGCTAGGCCGTAGAGTACGGCTCGGTCCGAGCCGATATCTATTCGTCGTGACCGAAGGAACCGGATGACAAAAAAATCGAGGGCCCCACCACATAAAAATGTAAAAATGGTTCGTACTCACACTAGTAGGGAAACTCCATCCGTGGAAATTTACCATGGTTTGGCAACGTGCAAAAATTACTATGGCTTGGCTATGCAAAAGTACCTACAAGCCCAAAACGACGTTTTATGCGGAAAATATGGCATGTGTGGACCACACGGGTAGGTGTAGGGGCGCCGCTATGTATGGTCGCGTCCGATGTTCACTTACGATTGCAAACGTCCATTGGTCACGGCCTACACCTATTAGGGCGACGAGCGCTAGGCCGTAGAGTACGGCTCGGTCGAGCTGATATCTATTCGTCGTGACCGAAGGAACCGATGACCAAAAATCAAGGGCCCCACCGCATAAAAATGTAAAAATGGTTCGTACTCGCACTAGTAGGGAAACTCCATCCGTGGAAATTTACCATGGTTTGGTAACGTGCAAAAATTACTATGGCTTGGCTATGCAAAAGTACCTACAAGCCCAAAACGACGTTTTATGCGGAAAATATGGCATGTGTGGACCACACGGGTAGGTGTAGGGCGCCGCTATGTATGGTCGCGTCCGATGTTCACTTACGATTGCAAACGTCCATTGGTCACGGCCTACACCTATTAGGGCGACGAGCGCTAGGCCGTAGAGTACGGCTCGGTCGAGCGGATATCTATTCGTCGTGACCGAAGGAACAAGATGACAAAAAAATCGAGGGCCCTACCACATAAAAATGTAAAAATGGTTCGTACTCAGGGAAACTCCATCCGTGGAAATTTACCATGGTTTGGCAACGTGCAAAAGTTACTATGGCTTGGCTATGCAAAAGTACCTACAAGCCCAAAACGACGTTTTATGCGGAAAATATGGCATGTGTGGACCACACGGGTAGGTGTAGGGGCGCCGCTATGTATGGTCGCGTCCGATGTTCACTTACGATTGCAAACGTCCATTGGTCACGGCCTACACCTATTAGGGCGACGAGCGCTAGGCCGTAGAGTACGGCTCGGTCGAGCTGATATCTATTCGTCGTGACCGAAGGAAACCAGATGACAAAAAAATCGAGGGCCCACCACATAAAAATGTAAAAATGGTTCATACTCACACTAGTAGGGAAACTCCATCAGTGGAAATTTACCATGGTTTGGCAACGTACAAAAATTACTATAGCTTGGCTATGCAAAAGTACCTACAAGCCCAAAACGACGTTTTATGCGGAAAATATGGCATGTGTGGACCACATGGGTAGGTGTAGGGGCGCCGCTATGTATGGTCGCGTCCGATGTTCACTTACGATTGCGTATATCCATTGGTCATGGCCTACACCTAATAGGGCGACGAGCGCTAGGCCGTAGAGTACGGCTCGGTCGAGCTGATATCTATTCGTCGTGACCGAAGGAACCAGATGACAAAAAAATCGAGGGCCCCACCACATAAAAATGTAAAAATGGTTCGTACTCACACTAGTAGGGAAACTCCATCTTTGGAAATTTACCATGGTTTGGCAACGTGCAAAAATTACTATGGCTTGGCTATGCAAAAGTACCTACAAGCCCAAAACGACGTTTTATGCGGAAAATATGGCATGTGTGGACCACACGGGTAGGTGTAGGGGCGCCGCTATGTATGGTCGCGTCCGATGTTCACTTACGATTGCAAACGTCCATTGGTCACGGCCCACACCTATTAGGGCGACGAGCGCTAGGCCGTAGAGTACGGCTCGGTCGAGCGGATATCTATTCGTCGTGACCGAAGGAACAAGATGACAAAAAAATCGAGGGCCCTACCACATAAAAATGTAAAAATGGCTCGTACTCGCACTAGTAGGGAAACTCCATCCGTGGAAATTTACCATGGTTTGGCAACGTGCAAAAGTTACTATGGCTTGGCTATGCAAAAGTACCTACAAGCCCAAAACGACGTTTTATGCGGAAAATATGGCATGTGTGGACCACACGGGTAGGTGTAGGGGCGCCGCTATGTATGGTCGCGTCCGATGTTCACTTACGATTGCAAACATCCATTGGTCACGGCCTACACCTATTAGGGCGACGAGCGCTAGGCCGTAGAGTACGGCTCGGTCGAGCTGATATCTATTCGTCGTGACCGAAGGAACTAGATGACAAAAAAATCGAGGGCCCACCACATAAAAATGTAAAAATGGTTCATACTCGCACTAGTAGGGAAACTCCATCAGTGGAAATTTACCATGGTTTGGCAACGTACAAAAATTACTATAGCTTGGCTATGCAAAAGTACCTACAAGCCCAAAACGACGTTTTATGCGGAAAATATGGCATGTGTGGACCACATGGGTAGGTGTAGGGGCGCCGCTATTTATGGTCACGTCCGATGTTCACTTACGATTGCGGACATCCATTGGTCACGGCCTACACCTATTAGGGCGACGAGCGCTAGGCCGTAGAGTACGGCTCGGTCCGAGCCGATATCTATTCGTCGTGACCGAAGGAACCGATGACAAAAAAATCGAGGGCCCCACCACATAAAAATGTAAAAATGGTTCGTACTCGCACTAGTAGGGAAACTCCATCTTTGGAAATTTACCATGGTTTGGCAACGTGCAAAAATTACTATGGCTTGGCTATGCAAAAGTACCTATAAGCCCAAAACGACGTTTTATGCGGAAAATATGGCATGTGTGGACCACACGGGTAGGTGTAGGGCGCCGCTATGTATGGTCGCGTCCGATGTTCACTTACGATTGCAAACGTCCATTGGTCACGGCCCACACCTATTAGGGCGACGAGCGCTAGGCCGTAGAGTACGGCTCGGCCGAGCGGATATCTATTCGTCGTGACCGAAGGAACAAGATGACAAAAAAATCAAGGGCCCTACCACATAAAAATGTAAAAATGGTTCGTACTCACACTAGTAGGGAAACTCCATCCGTGGAAATTTACCATGGTTTGGTAACGTGCAAAAATTACTATGGCTTGGCTATGCAAAAGTACCTACAAGCCCAAAACGACGTTTTATGCGGAAAATATGGCATGTGTGGACCACACGGGTAGGTGTAGGGCGCCGCTATGTATGGTCGCGTCCGATGTTCACTTACGATTGCAAACGTCCATTGGTCACGGCCTACACCTATTAGGGCGACGAGCGCTAGGCCGTCAGAGTACGGCTCGGTCGAGCGGATATCTATTCGTCGTGACCGAAGGAACAAGATGACAAAAAAATCGAGGGCCCTACCACATAAAAATGTAAAAATGGTTCGTACTCAGGGAAACTCCATCCGTGGAAATTTACCATGGTTTGGCAACGTGCAAAAGTTACTATGGCTTGGCTATGCAAAAGTACCTACAAGCCCAAAACGACGTTTTATGCGGAAAATATGGCATGTGTGGACCACACGGGTAGGTGTAGGGGGCGCCGCTATGTATGGTCGCGTCCGATGTTCACTTACGATTGCAAACGTCCATTGGTCACGGCCTACACCTATTAGGGCGACGAGCGCTAGGCCGTAGAGTACGGCTCGGTCGAGCTGATATCTATTCGTCGTGACCGAAGGAAACCGATGACAAAAAAATCGAGGGCCCACCACATAAAAATGTAAAAATGGTTCATACTCACACTAGTAGGGAAACTCCATCAGTGGAAATTTACCATGGTTTGGCAACGTACAAAAATTACTATAGCTTGGCTATGCAAAAGTACCTACAAGCCCAAAACGACGTTTTATGCGGAAAATATGGCATGTGTGGACCACATGGGTAGGTGTAGGGGCGCCGCTATGTATGGTCGCGTCCGATGTTCACTTACGATTGCAGATATCCATTGGTCATGGCCTACACCTAATAGGGCGACGAGCGCTAGGCCGTAGAGTACGGCTCGGTCGAGCTGATATCTATTCGTCGTGACCGAAGGAACCAGATGACAAAAAAATCGAGGGCCCCACCACATAAAAATGTAAAAATGGTTCGTACTCACACTAGTAGGGAAACTCCATCTTTGGAAATTTACCATGGTTTGGCAACGTGCAAAAATTACTATGGCTTGGCTATGCAAAAGTACCTACAAGCCCAAAACGACGTTTTATGCGGAAAATATGGCATGTGTGGACCACACGGGTAGGTGTAGGGGCGCCGCTATGTATGGTCGCGTCCGATGTTCACTTACGATTGCAAACGTCCATTGGTCACGGCCCACACCTATTAGGGCGACGAGCGCTAGGCCGTAGAGTACGGCTCGGTCGAGCGGATATCTATTCGTCGTGACCGAAGGAACAAGATGACAAAAAAATCGAGGGCCCTACCACATAAAAATGTAAAAATGGCTCGTACTCGCACTAGTAGGGAAACTCCATCCGTGGAAATTTACCATGGTTTGGCAACGTGCAAAAGTTACTATGGCTTGGCTATGCAAAAGTACCTACAAGCCCAAAACGACGTTTTATGCGGAAAATATGGCATGTGTGGACCACACGGGTAGGTGTAGGGCGCCGCTATGTATGGTCGCGTCCGATGTTCACTTACGATTGCAAACATCCATTGGTCACGGCCTACACCTATTAGGGCGACGAGCGCTAGGCCGTAGAGTACGGCTCGGTCGAGCTGATATCTATTCGTCGTGACCGAAGGAACTAGATGACAAAAAAATCGAGGGCCCACCACATAAAAATGTAAAAATGGTTCATACTCGCACTAGTAGGGAAACTCCATCAGTGGAAATTTACCATGGTTTGGCAACGTACAAAAATTACTATAGCTTGGCTATGCAAAAGTACCTACAAGCCCAAAACGACGTTTTATGCGGAAAATATGGCATGTGTGGACCACATGGGTAGGTGTAGGGGCGCCGCTATTTATGGTCACGTCCGATGTTCACTTACGATTGCGAGACATCCATTGGTCACGGCCTACACCTATTAGGGCGACGAGCGCTAGGCCGTAGAGTACGGCTCGGTCGAGCTGATATCTATTCGTCGTGACCGAAGGAACCAGATGACAAAAAAATCGAGGGCCCCACCACATAAAAATGTAAAAATGGTTCGTACTCGCACTAGTAGGGAAACTCCATCTTTGGAAATTTACCATGGTTTGGCAACGTGCAAAAATTACTATGGCTTGGCTATGCAAAAGTACCTATAAGCCCAAAACGACGTTTTATGCGGAAAATATGGCATGTGTGGACCACACGGGTAGGTGTAGGGGCGCCGCTATGTATGGTCGCGTCCGATGTTCACTTACGATTGCAAACGTCCATTGGTCACGGCCCACACCTATTAGGGCGACGAGCGCTAGGCCGTAGAGTACGGCTCGGTCGAGCGGATATCTATTCGTCGTGACCGAAGGAACAAGATGACAAAAAAATCAAGGGCCCTACCACATAAAAATGTAAAAATGGTTCGTACTCACACTAGTAGGGAAACTCCATCCGTGGAAATTTACCATGGTTTGGCAACGTGCAAAAATTACTATGGCTTGGCTATGCAAAAGTACCTACAAGCCCAAAACGACGTTTTATGCGGAAAATATGGCATGTGTGGACCACACGGGTAGGTGTAGGGGCGCCGCTATGTATGGTCGCGTCCGATGTTCACTTACGATTGCAAACGTCCATTGGTCACGGCCTACACCTATTAGGGCGACGAGCGCTAGGCCGTAGAGTACGGCTCGGTCCGAGCCGATATCTATTCGTCGTGACCGAAGGAACCGAGATGACAAAAAAATCGAGGGCCCCACCACATAAAAATGTAAAAATGGTTCATACTCGCACTAGTAGGGAAACTCCATCCGTGGAAATTTACCATGGTTTGGCAACGTACAAAAATTACTATAGCTTGGCTATGCAAAAGTACCTACAAGCCCAAAACGACGTTTTATGCGGAAAATATGGCATGTGTGGACCACATGGGTAGGTGTAGGGGCGCCGCTATGTATGGTCGCGTCCGATGTTCACTTACGATTGCAAACGTCCATTGGTCACGGCCTACACCTATTAGGGCGACGAGCGCTAGGCCGTAGAGTACGGCTCGGTCGAGCTGATATCTATTCGTCGTGACCGAAGGAACCGGATGACAAAAAAATCGAGGGCCCCACCACATAAAAATGTAAAAATGGTTCGTACTCACACTAGTAGGGAAACTCCATCCGTGGAAATTTACCATGGTTTGGCAACGTGCAAAAATTACTATGGCTTGGCTATGCAAAAGTACCTACAAGCCCAAAACGACGTTTTATGCGGAAAATATGGCATGTGTGGACCACACGGGTAGGTGTAGGGGCGCCGCTATGTATGGTCGCGTCCGATGTGCACTTACGATTGCAAACGTCCATTGGTCACGGCCCACACCTATTAGGGCGACGAGCGCTAGGCCGTAGAGTACGGCTCGGTCGAGCGGATATCTATTCGTCGTGACCGAAGGAACAAGATGACAAAAAAATCGAGGGCCCTACCACATAAAAATGTAAAAATGGTTCGTACTCGCACTAGTAGGGAAACTCCATCCGTGGAAATTTACCATGGTTTGGCAACGTGCAAAAGTTACTATGGCTTGGCTATGCAAAAGTACCTACAAGCCCAAAACGACGTTTTATGCGGAAAATATGGCATGTGTGGACCACACGGGTAGGTGTAGGGGCGCCGCTATGTATGGTCGCGTCCGATGTTCACTTACGATTGCAAACATCCATTGGTCACGGCCTACACCTATTAGGGCGACGAGCGCTAGGCCGTAGAGTACGGCTCGGTCGAGCGATATCTATTCGTCGTGACCGAAGGAACTAGATGACAAAAAAATCGAGGGCCCACCACATAAAAATGTAAAAATGGTTCATACTCGCACTAGTAGGGAAACTCCATCAGTGGAAATTTACCATGGTTTGGCAACGTACAAAAATTACTATAGCTTGGCTATGCAAAAGTACCTACAAGCCCAAAACGACGTTTTATGCGGAAAATATGGCATGTGTGGACCACATGGGTAGGTGTAGGGCGCCGCTATTTATGGTCACGTCCGATGTTCACTTACGATTGCAGACATCCATTGGTCACGGCCTACACCTATTAGGGCGACGAGCGCTAGGCCGTAGAGTACGGCTCGGTCCGAGCCGATATCTATTCGTCGTGACCGAAGGAACCGATGACAAAAAAATCGAGGGCCCCACCACATAAAAATGTAAAAATGGTTCGTACTCGCACTAGTAGGGAAACTCCATCTTTGGAAATTTACCATGGTTTGGCAACGTGCAAAAATTACTATGGCTTGGCTATGCAAAAGTACCTATAAGCCCAAAACGACGTTTTATGCGGAAAATATGGCATGTGTGGACCACACGGGTAGGTGTAGGGCGCCGCTATGTATGGTCGCGTCCGATGTTCACTTACGATTGCAAACGTCCATTGGTCACGGCCCACACCTATTAGGGCGACGAGCGCTAGGCCGTAGAGTACGGCTCGGCCGAGCGGATATCTATTCGTCGTGACCGAAGGAACAAGATGACAAAAAAATCAAGGGCCCTACCACATAAAAATGTAAAAATGGTTCGTACTCACACTAGTAGGGAAACTCCATCCGTGGAAATTTACCATGGTTTGGCAACGTGCAAAAATTACTATGGCTTGGCTATGCAAAAGTACCTACAAGCCCAAAACGACGTTTTATGCGGAAAATATGGCATGTGTGGACCACACGGGTAGGTGTAGGGGCGCCGCTATGTATGGTCGCGTCCGATGTTCACTTACGATTGCAAACGTCCATTGGTCACGGCCTACACCTATTAGGCGACGAGCGCTAGGCGTAGAGTACGGCTCGGTCGAGCCGATATCTATTCGTCGTGACCGAAGGAACCGATGACAAAAAAATCGAGGGCCCCACCACATAAAAATGTAAAAATGGTTCATACTCGCACTAGTAGGGAAACTCCATCAGTGGAAATTTACCATGGTTTGGCAACGTACAAAAATTACTATAGCTTGGCTATGCAAAAGTACCTACAAGCCCAAAACGACGTTTTATGCGGAAAATATGGCATGTGTGGACCACATGGGTAGGTGTAGGGGCGCCGCTATGTATGGTCGCGTCCGATGTTCACTTACGATTGCAAACGTCCATTGGTCACGGCCTACACCTATTAGGGCGACGAGCGCTAGGCCGTAGAGTACGGCTCGGTCGAGCTGATATCTATTCGTCGTGACCGAAGGAACCAGATGACAAAAAAATCGAGGGCCCCACCACATAAAAATGTAAAAATGGTTCGTACTCACACTAGTAGGGAAACTCCATCCGTGGAAATTTACCATGGTTTGGCAACGTGCAAAAATTACTATGGCTTGGCTATGCAAAAGTACCTACAAGCCCAAAACGACGTTTTATGCGGAAAATATGGCATGTGTGGACCACACGGGTAGGTGTAGGGGCGCCGCTATGTATGGTCGCGTCCGATGTGCACTTACGATTGCAAACGTCCATTGGTCACGGCCCACACCTATTAGGGCGACGAGCGCTAGGCCGTAGAGTACGGCTCGGTCGAGCTGATATCTATTCGTCGTGACCGAAGGAACAAGATGACAAAAAAATCGAGGGCCCTACCACATAAAAATGTAAAAATGGTTCATACTCACACTAGTAGGGAAACTCCATCAGTGGAAATTTACCATGTTTTGGCAACGTACAAAAATTACTATAGCTTGGCTATGCAAAAGTACCTACAAGCCCAAAACGACGTTTTATGCGGAAAATATGGCATGTGTGGACCACATGGGTAGGTGTAGGGGCGCTGCTATGTATGGTCGCGTCCGATGTTCACTTACGATTGCAAACATCCATTGGTCACGGCCCACACCTATTAGGGCGACGAGCGCAAGGCCGTAGAGTACGGCTCGGTCGAGCGGATATCTATTCGTCGTGACCGAAGGAACAAGATGACAAAAAAATCGAGGGCCCTACCACATAAAAATGTAAAAATGGTTCGTACTCGCACTAGTAGGGAAACTCCATCAGTGGAAATTTACCATGGTTTGGCAACGTACAAAAATTACTATAGCTTGGCTATGCAAAAGTACCTACAAGCCCAAAACGACGTTTTATGCGGAAAATATGGCATGTGTGGACCACATGGGTAGGTGTAGGGGCGCCGCTATGTATGGTCGCGTTCGATGTTCACTTACGATTGCAAACGTCCATTGGTCACGGCCTACACCTATTAGGGCGACGAGCGCTAGGCCGTAGAGTACGGCTCGGTCGAGCGGATATCTATTCGTCGTGACCGAAGGAACCGATGACAAAAAAATCGAGGGCCCCACCACATAAAAATGTGAAAATGGTTCGTACTCGCACTAGTAGGGAAACTCCATCCGTGGAAATTTACCATGGTTTGGCAACGTGCAAAAATTACTATGGCTTGGCTATGCAAAAGTACCTACAAGCCCAAAATGACGTTTTATGCGGAAAATATGGCATGTGTGGACCACACGGGTAGGTGTAGGGGCGCCGCTATGTATGGTCGCGTCCGATGTTCACTTACGATTGCAAACGTCCATTGGTCACGGCCCACACCTATTAGGGCGACGAGCGCTAGGCCGTAGAGTACGGCTCGGTCGAGCGGATATCTATTCGTCGTGACCGAAGGAACAAGATGACAAAAAAATCGAGGGCCCTACCACATAAAAATGTAAAAATGGTTCGTACTCACACTAGTAGGGAAACTCCATCCGTGGAAATTTACCATTGTTTGGCAACGTGCAAAAATTACTATGGCTTGGCTATGCAAAAGTACCTACAAGCCCAAAACGACGTTTTATGCGGAAAATATGGCATGTGTGGACCACACGGGTAGGTGTAGGGGCGCCGCTATGTATGGTCGCGTCCGATGTTCACTTACGATTGCAAACGTCCATTGGTCACGGCCTACACCTATTAGGGCGACGAGCGCTA
This sequence comes from Themeda triandra, assembly GCA_018135685.1. Classification (NCBI taxonomy): domain Eukaryota; kingdom Viridiplantae; phylum Streptophyta; class Magnoliopsida; order Poales; family Poaceae; genus Themeda; species Themeda triandra. The sequence continues at coordinate 220,532 of JAENPR010000946.1, read as the reverse complement.
GGCCGTAGAGTACGGCTCGGTCGAGCTGATATCTATTCGTCGTGACCGAAGGAACCAGATGACCAAAAAATCAAGGGCCCCACCGCATAAAAATGTAAAAATGGTTCGTACTCGCACTAGTAGGGAAACTCCATCCGTGGAAATTTACCATGGTTTGGTAACGTGCAAAAATTACTATGGCTTGGCTATGCAAAAGTACCTACAAGCCCAAAACGACGTTTTATGCGGAAAATATGGCATGTGTGGACCACACGGGTAGGTGTAGGGGCGCCGCTATGTATGGTCACGTCCGATGTTCACTTACGATTGCAAACGTCCATTGGTCACGGCCCACACCTATTAGGGCGACGAGCGCTAGGCCGTAGAGTACGGCTCGGTCGAGCGGATATCTATTCATCGTGACCGAAGGAACAAGATGACAAAAAAATTGAGGGCCCTACCACATAAAAATGTAAAAATGGTTCGTACTCACACTAGTAGGGAAACTCCATCCGTGGAAATTTACCATGGTTTGGCAACGTGCAAAAATTACTATGGCTTGGCTATGCAAAAGTACCTACAAGCCCAAAACGACGTTTTATGCGGAAAATATGGCATGTGTGGACCACACGGGTAGGTGTAGGGGCGCCGCTATGTATGGTCGCGTCCGATGTTCACTTACGATTGCAAACGTCCATTGGTCACGGCCTACACCTATTAGGGCGACGAGCGCTAGGCCGTAGAGTACGGCTCGGTCGAGCGGATATCTATTCGTCGTGACCGAAGGAACAAGATGACAAAAAAATCGAGGGCCCTACCACATAAAAATGTAAAAATGGTTCGTACTCGCACTAGTAGGGAAACTCCATCCGTGGAAATTTACCATGGTTTGGCAACGTGCAAAAATTACTATGGCTTGGCTATGCAAAAGTACCTACAAGCCCAAAACGACGTTTTATGCGGAAAATATGGCATGTGTGGACCACACGGGTAGGTGTAGGGGCGCCGCTATGTATGGTCACGTCCGATGTTCACTTACGATTGCAAACGTCCATTGGTCACGGCCCACACCTATTAGGGCGACGAGCGCTAGGCCGTAGAGTACGGCTCGGCGAGCGGATATCTATTCATCGTGACCGAAGGAACAAGATGACAAAAAAATTGAGGGCCCTACCACATAAAAATGTAAAAATGGTTCGTACTCACACTAGTAGGGAAACTCCATCCGTGGAAATTTACCATGGTTTGGCAACGTGCAAAAATTACTATGGCTTGGCTATGCAAAAGTACCTACAAGCCCAAAACGACGTTTTATGCGAGAAAATATGGCATGTGTGGACCACACGGGTAGGTGTATGTAACACCCTAAATTTTGCACTTTTAAAAATAGATTTAAAATGATTTATTTATGAATTTTTGTGCTCATGAAAACCTAGGTAAAATAATATTTTTCATTAAATTAAAATTTATCCTAGGCGTAGCAACATTGTTGTGCATACATGCCGGTGCATTTATATTTTTGTAATGTGTGGTTTTGACCAAAAGTGAAAAGACTTTCAAAATCCATTTAATAGTCGTCGCTTCCTCCTTTGGCATATTTTTATCTTTCTCTACAACTAAATCCTTGTTTCCTAGCTCAAGTTTTCTTTGGAGAGCTTTTTAAAGTCTTTACTTTGTTCTCCAAATCACTCCTCTCAGTTCCTCGCTCGTCAATCAATCTCTGAAAGCTTCACGGGAATTTTCTGGCTTATTTTGGAAATTATTCCCACTCTTTTGTGAGCATTATCTAATTTTTAGATGCTCCAATTTATCTCATCATGAGCTCCAAATATTTTATTTGGGTTCTTCATGTTCCAAAATGTCTCTAAGAATTTTCTCTAAATTTTTGGAGCCTTCGGATTATTTTTCATGGCTTAAAAATCAATTCCGGACCTTTCTAGAATTATTTTATCCATGGAATTAATTAATTCCGAAAATAATAATATCTCTTATTTATTTCCCATGCTCAAGGCCCATGTCTTTATTTACTAATGGGCTTTAATGTTTATTTAGGATGCTCATTAGTAAAGATGAGGGTGCATATCAATTTAAAAACCATATTGATAGTTGATATAGGCGTGGGGATGAGTTCTCCGCCCTATATATATGTGCCAACCTCATAAGCGAGGTGCATCTAAATTATTATTAGGGGAGCCCCTAGTTGGGAATACCTAATAAATCATGGTTCTTCTGGTTGCTTCGCCGAACCTTGCAGGGGGCAGCTCGTCGTCGTTGCACGCCGCTGCTGCATCCTCGTTGTAAGCAAGTTGCCGACCTCGCCTTCGAATTCGCCAAGTCGCCGAGCTCATGAATTCCCCAAGTCGCCGAGCTCGTCGGTTCTCTTTTTCTCGCTCTATTTAAGCTCACGGTGCTACCGGACTTTGCAGGTCAAGGTCCAACATCCGCTTCTCCGAGCTATACGCCGGCATCGATGCCGTACATGCCTTCGTCTACAAAGCTGCGGCCAAGAACCTGGTGCTGCCTTTTGCATCGAGGAAACAAAGCCCTACACGCTGTTCCTATTCCTTGTGTTGCTCTCTAATTTTCTCACACCATTGCCGATCGAACCATGCAGAGCTGCTGAACCGCCCTGCCGATTTCCACGTCGCCATGAACGTCAAGTTCTCTGTCAGCCAAGTTCAAGTTCACGTTCAGTAGCTGTAAGTCACGGTCATATCCAGTTCCTGTCCAAACCGTGAGCAGATGCTATCTCTTCATCACCTTGACATCAAACGCAAGCGTCATGCTTATTCGCTAAAAGGTGAGACGCACATCTTGTCCATTATTTTATTGATCAAAGTGTTGTGATGTCAAGCATTTTATCTTGCCGATCCTTGCTTTGTGTAGCTCGATCCATTGCCGGCCATGACATCCATCCTTGCTAGCTTGCTTGCTTTTGTTGATGTCAATTCTAGTTGTGATGACATAAGCATGATGCCATCTTTGCATTATGGCCGTTTTCCTTCACAAAAATAATTCAGCAAATACAATGAAAATACATTTCACGTTTCTGGTATTTACAGTTTTGCCACTGATTTTCAAATGCTTATAACTTCGCCGTTTTAACTCCAAATTAGGTCGTTAAATAGGCGTTGGAATCATCTCAACGTGAACTTTAATTTAATATCACTTTTAGATTTGTTTGAAACTTTTGAATTTCGAGTTTGAAATTAATTCAATTATTTTATAATAGGAAATCTTGTAAAATCCATAACTTCGTCGTTCTAGCTCCGTTTTCAGTGATTTTTACGTCTGTGTGATCGTGGTGACGTGTAGATTATTTCTAAAAGCTTTTCAAAACTGTTTTTCTATGATTGGTGTACTGCTCTAATTTAGACCTATTGTTTGCTTCGTGTATGATTGCATAGATTGATTGAGTGGTGCCTCTCTGTCTGTGTCTCGTCGGTGAGTTTCTCGTTGGCAATCAAGAAGAAGTGAAGATCAAGAAGCAAATCTACCAAGATTGAGTTTTGAAGAAAGATCTCAGTTTAAGGCAAGTATAGCTTGTATTATCTTTTTATGACCATGATCTCCTGACATGATTAAGTAACTGTGCAACTTTAAATAAGATGGCTTGTTTGTATGTGATCATATGGGACTAACGTGCCGCTGTGAGGGCTATATGGCTCTGGCTTTAGCTCAGTATGAGGATTTTTCTAGCTTGTTAGTGGTTACCCGAAAGGGCGCCAATGGGGCTCCGATCGTATGATCCCGGGTAGGGTTCATGCTTATTGATGAGGAAACTTAGCGGCCCTAACTTGTTAGACGAACCTTTGAAAGGCTTCATAGTGAACCCTGCCGACCTTCCTTGGAAGAGGGTCAAGAGACTAGCTACCTCGGGCAAAAGGGCAATTCACGACTCACAGGGAAAGGGTACACCTTTGCGCGAGTTAAATCGATTGATCGTCCGTGCCCACGGTTAGGGCGGCCTTGAGACATTGCAATATAAGTTATCAACCACTTAAATTATGTTTTAATAATGATTAAGTTACTTTTATCATTTCTATTGATCATGTGGATATGAGAAGTGTACTTGTTATGCTTGCGGAGTTCTTCTTGGACTCACCCCTTGCAAACCCAACCACCACAGGAGAAGTTTAGGCTTGTGATCAACCAGTCAGTTGGATCCAGAGGAGTCAAGTTAATACCCGAAGTTTAAGAGTTGTCTTCCGCTGTTTGCTTCCTAAGGTTATCTCTTTTTCCTAAGTACGTTAAGCATTTTGAATTGATACTACCCCTATTTGTAGCTATATGTGAGATTTGACCTTTGAGGCTCACATATAGTGCATATCTGGTTTTGTTCTTAAAATCGGGTATTACAAGTGGTATCAGCTCGATGCTGACTGTAGGACGCAAGCCTAGATAGAAATTGGCCGTCTTAAGGTTTTGACATTGTTAGAACAATCTTGTTCTACATACCTTGACATTTTCTTCTCAAATTTATCTCTATCCTTGATATTCTTCTCCTCCTTGATGCTTATTTTAAAACTTTTATTCTCATCTAATCTTTGTTTTGATATTCTATTAGAATCTTCTCTTACCCCATTCTTGCGTTATCAGAAGAAGAGGTTTAGGATCTTTGCCCTTAACATGAAGAGAAACGTTAGTTTCGTAAGTTGAGTCATTGTGTGAGTGGTGATCCTTTAGTGCTTTGTTGAGTTGTCTTTATGCTCATGCATGTTTTGGATCTTTGTAATGAGTGTAATGATCTTGTGGTTTTTTTTCCACAATTTCATTTAGTTTATAGGGTTTAGAATGTTGAATAGAGGGTTGGGTTTTTGTTCCTTCCTGTTCTTCCTATCCTGCCCTCCTGAAGCAATCTGTATTCTTTGGATTCTACCTCTGTCCTCGTGCAACCAAAAATCTTGAGAAAATTCTGGACATAAGTAGACTTCGGCAACTTTCTCAGAGCGCAAGAATCAACATGAGATCTATTTTGGTTTGGGAGTTACAAAAATCACAAGACGAAGAGTTCATGCTGTCAGAAATCTGGAGCAGTCTGTAAAGATCTGATCACAGCGTTTTCTCTGTTTGGGCAATGGTCATGAAATTTTTCTGGGAGAAACTAGACTTCTGTACCTTTCCAACTCCATCAGAATCACCTTCATATCAACTCTAGTTTGGGAGCTATGAAATTCACAAGGTGGTGTATATGTGCTGTCTGGAATCTGGAATAGTTTCTGTTGTGGAGCATATTCGACCAACTTAACTACAGAATCGGGAAACATGTTCTACACGAAAGTTACAGAGGATTACATAAGCTTTCCAACGGTGTATAGTATGACTGTATTGGATCAACAGAGCTAGAGTTATGACTGTTTTTCTGGACTGCTGTTTTTCCTGCTCGCGAAGGATTGCATGTTAACAAGTTCTTACTCATTTATATGATATTCTTTGGGAAGATAGAAGGACATGATCCATCAACATACTTGAATGTACAAGTTAATTTTTGGTGCCCCTAGTAGATCTTTTCTTAAGGGGGGTAGCCACGAAGAAGAAGATGCAAGGTGAAAGTTTTATGTACTCAAGCACCTGATGAATAAGGTGATCATGGAGTATCTTGATAAGTTGAGTATGGTTTTTATTGATGATATCCTAGTCTTCTCTAAGACTGAAGGAGAACATATTGAGCACTTGAGGCTATCTTATATAAGCAAGGAAAACATAAGTTGCGTGCTTGCTAAGCGGAGGTAAGTGCGGATTGTGGTTAAAGGGAGTTTATTTTTGGTCATGTTGTCTCCAATGGAGGTGTAGCGGTGGATTTGGATAAGGTGAAGAGTGTGGTGAATTAAAAGCTGTCCCCAGATGTGAGTGAGATCTATAGTTTCCTTTGTTTGGCTGGTTACTATAGGAGGTTCATTGAAGGATTCTCCAAACTTGCTAAAGCCTATGCCAAGCTCTATTTGTGGAGAGTACCAAGTTCGTATGGTCTGATAAGGGTCAAGCTAGCTTGGAAGAGTTAAAGAAGAGATTAACTACAACTCTAGTGTTGATATTACTAGATCTCGAGTAAGAAGCATTATGTGGCATCTCGAGGGCGTGTTCGTATGCAAGAAGATAGAGTGGTTGCGTATGCCTCATGATAAGTTGATAATGATATGGAGCTATAGTGGGCCATAACCCACAGGTCCCAACCATGATTTATGCCTTGGCGATTTGGAGGATGCATCATTTGGAGAGAAAAGTTGTTGTCGAGTGTTCTTAGCATATGATGGGTGCTATAAAAGTTCAAGTGACACCAAGATCAAGTGAAGGTAGAAATCAAGTGATGTCACTAGTACTATATCGTTGCTAGTTAATAAAGTTCATCTTTGAAAAGGAGAATCACAACGGTTAATTGGAAGAAGAAAGAATCGAGGAATTGCCATTATCATTGCTCTTGGCAAAGGAGGGTTATGCTAAGAAGTTTTGGATAACACCATGGGTCAAGAGTTATGTTTGAGATTTGAGGAACTTGACACAAAAGTCAACTGTCAAATGAAGTTGGAAATAGGAGAGTTGAAAGTATGGTTTGAAAAGGAAATAGCAAAGCATGTCAAGATATAATGTGGAATCTATGGGGACAAGAGTCGGTCATAAATTGACAAGAAGGTGGTCTTTGTGAGTGATGCGAGTGTTTGTGCTAAGGGTAAACTAGCCCAAAACGACGTTTTTTGCGGAAAATATGGCATGTGTGGACCACACGGGTAGGCGTAGGGCGCCGCTATGTATGGTCGCGTCCGATGTTCACTTACGATTGCAAACGTCCATTGGTCACGGCCTACACCTATTAGGGCGACGAGCGCTAGGCCGTAGAGTACGGCTCGGCCGAGCCGATATCTATTCGTCGTGACCGAAGGAACCGGATGACAAAAAAATCGAGGGCCCCACCACATAAAAATGTAAAAATGGTTCGTACTCGCACTAGTAGGGAAACTCCATCCGTGGAAATTTACCATGGTTTGGCAACGTGCAAAAATTACTATGGCTTGGCTATGCAAAAGTACCTACAAGCCCGAAACGACGTTTTATGCGGAAAATATGGCATGTGTGGACCACACGGGTAGGTGTAGGGGCGCCGCTATGTATGGTCACGTCCGATGTTCACTTACGATTGCAAACGTCCATTGGTCATGGCCCACACCTATTAGGGCGACGAGCGCTAGGCCGTAGAGTACGGCTCGGTCGAGCGGATATCTATTCGTCGTGACCGAAGGAACAAGATGACAAAAAAATCGAGGGCCCTACCACATAAAAATGTAAAAATAGTTCGTACTCACACTAGTAGGGAAACTCCATCCGTGGAAATTTACCATGGTTTGGCAACGTGCAAAAATTACTATGGCTTGGCTATGCAAAAGTACCTACAAGCCCAAAACGACGTTTTATGCGGAAAATATGGCATGTGTGGACCACACGGGTAGGTGTAGGGGCGCCGCTATGTATGGTCGCGTCCGATGTTCACTTACGATTGCAAACGTCCATTGGTCACGGCCCACACCTATTAGGGCGACGAGCGCTAGGCCGTAGAGTACGGCTCGGCCGAGCGATATCTATTCGTCGTGACCGAAGGAACAAGATGACAAAAAAATCGAGGGCCCCACCACATAAAAATGTAAAAATGGTTCATACTCGCACTAGTAGGGAAACTCCATCCGTGGAAATTTACCATGGTTTGGCAACGTGCAAAAATTACTATGGCTTGGCTATGCAAAAGTACCTACAAGCCCAAAACGATGTTTTATGCGGAAAATATGGCATGTGTGGACCACACGGGTAGGTGTAGGGGCGCCGCTATGTATGGTCGCGTCCGATGTTCACTTACGATTGCAAACGTCCATTGGTCACGGCCTACACCTATTAGGGCGACGAGCGCTAGGCCGTAGAGTACGGCTCGGTCGAGCTGATATCTATTCGTCGTGACCGAAGGAACCAGATGACAAAAAAATCGAGGGCCCCACCACATAAAAATGTAAAAATGGTTCGTACTCGCACTAGTAGGGAAACTCCATCCGTGGAAATTTACCATGGTTTGGCAACGTGCAAAAATTACTATGGCTTGGCTATGCAAAAGTACCTACAAGCCCAAAACGACGTTTTATGCGGAAAATATGGCATGTGTGGACCACACGGGTAGGTGTAGGGGCGCCGCTATGTATGGTCGCGTCCGATGTTCACTTACGATTGCAAACGTCCATTGGTCACGGCCCACACCTATTAGGGCGACGAGCGCTAGGCCGTAGAGTACGGCTCGGTCGAGCGGATATCTATTCGTCGTGACCGAAGGAACAAGATGACAAAAAAATCGAGGGCCCTACCACATAAAAATGTAAAAATGGCTCGTACTCGCACTAGTAGGGAAACTCCATCCGTGGAAATTTTACCATGGTTTGGCAACGTGCAAAAATTACTATGGCTTGGCTATGCAAAAGTACCTACAAGCCCAAAACGACGTTTTATGCGGAAAATATGGCATGTGTGGACCACACGGGTAGGTGTAGGGGCGCCGCTATGTATGGTCGCGTCCGATGTTCACTTACGATTGCAAACGTCCATTGGTCACGGCCCACACCTATTAGGGCGACGAGTGCTAGGCCGTAGAGTACGGCTCGGTCGAGCGGATATCTATTCGTCGTGACCGAAGGAACAAGATGACAAAAAAATCGAGGGCCCTACCACATAAAAATGTAAAAATGGCTCGTACTCGCACTAGTAGGGAAACTCCATCCGTGGAAATTTACCATGGTTTGGCAACGTGCAAAAATTACTATGGCTTGGCTATGCAAAAGTACCTACAAGCCCAAAACGATGTTTTATGCGGAAAATATGGCATGTGTGGACCACACGGGTAGGCGTAGGGGCGCCGCTATGTATGGTCACGTCCGATGTTCACTTACGATTGCAAACGTCCATTGGTCACGGCCTACACCTATTAGGGCGACGAGCGCTAGGCCGTAGAGTACGGCTCGGTCGAGCGGATATCTATTCGTCGTGACCGAAGGAACCGGATGACAAAAAAATCGAGGGCCCCACCACATAAAAATGTAAAAATGGTTCATACTCGCACTAGTAGGGAAACTCCATCCGTGGAAATTTACCATGGTTTGGCAACGTGCAAAAATTACTATGGCTTGGCTATGCAAAAGTACCTACAAGCCCAAAACGACGTTTTATGCGGAAAATATGGCATGTGTGGACCACACGGGTAGGTGTAGGGGTGCCGCTATGTATGGTCGCGTCCGATGTTCACTTAGGATTGCAAACATCCATTGGTCACGGCCCACACCTATTAGGGCGACGAGCGCTAGGCCGTAGAGTACGGCTCGGTCGAGCGGATATCTATTCGTCGTGACCGAAGGAACAAGATGACAAAAAAATCGAGGGCCCCACCACATAAAAATGTAAAAATTGTTCGTACTCGCACTAGTAGGGAAACTCCATCCGTGGAAATTTACCATGGTTTGGCAACGTGCAAAAATTACTATGGCTTCGCTATGCAAAAGTACCTACAAGCCCAAAACGACGTTTTATGCGGAAAATATGGCATGTGTGGACCACACGGGTAGGTGTAGGGGCGCCGCTATGTATGGTCGCGTCCGATGTTCACTTACGATTGCAAACGTCCATTGGTCACGGCCCACACCTATTAGGGCGACGAGCGCTAGGCCAGAGTACGGCTCGGTCGAGCGGATATCTATTCGTCGTGACCGAAGGAACAAGATGACAAAAAAATCGAGGGCCCCACCACATAAAAATGTAAAAATGGTTCATACTCGCACTAGTAGGGAAACTCCATCCGTGGAAATTTACCATGGTTTGGCAACGTACAAAAATTACTATAGCTTGGCTATGCAAAAGTACCTACAAGCCCAAAACGACGTTTTATGCGGAAAATATGGCATGTGTGGACCACACGGGTAGGTGTAGGGCGCCGCTATGTATGGTCGCGTCCGATGTTCACTTACGATTGCAAACGTCCATTGGTCACGGCCTACACCTATTAGGGCGACGAGCGCTAGGCCGTAGAGTACGGCTCGGTCGAGCCGATATCTATTCGTCGTGACCGAAGGAACCGGATGACAAAAAAATCGAGGGCCCCACCACATAAAAATGTAAAAATGGTTCGTACTCGCACTAGTAGGGAAACTCCATCCGTGGAAATTTACCATGGTTTGGCAACGTGCAAAAATTACTATGGCTTGGCTATGCAAAAGTACCTACAAGCCCAAAACGACGTTTTATGCGGAAAATATGGCATGTGTGGACCACACGGGTAGGTGTAGGGGCGCCGCTATGTATGGTCGCGTCCGATGTTCACTTACGATTGCAAACGTCCATTGGTCACGGCCTACACCTATTAGGGCAACGAGCGCTAGGCCATAGAGTACGGCTCGGTCGAGCGGATATCTATTCGTCGTGACCGAAGGAACAAGATGACAAAAAAATCGAGGGCCCTACCACATAAAAATGTAAAAATGGTTCGTACTTGCACTAGTAGGGAAACTCCATCCGTGGAAATTTACCATGGTTTGGCAACGTGCAAAAATTACTATGGCTTGGCTATGCAAAAGTACCTACAAGCCCAAAACGACGTTTTATGCGGAAAATATGGCATGTGTGGACCACACGGGTAGGTGTAGGGGTGCCGCTATGTATGGTCACGTCCGATGTTCACTTACGATTGCAAACGTCCATTGGTCATGGCCCACACCTATTAGGGCGACGAGCGCTAGGCCGTAGAGTACGGCTCGGTCGAGCGGATATCTATTCGTCGTGACCGAAGGAACAAGATGACAAAAAAATCGAGGGCCCTACCACATAAAAATGTAAAAATGGTTCGTACTCACACTAGTAGGGAAACTCCATCCGTGGAAATTTACCATGGTTTGGCAACGTGCAAAAATTACTATGGCTTGGCTATGCAAAAGTACCTACAAGCCCAAAACGACGTTTTATGCGGAAAATATGGCATGTGTGGACCACACGGGTAGGTGTAGGGGCGCCGCTATGTATGGTCGCGTCCGATGTTCACTTACGATTGCAAACGTCCATTGGTCACGGCCCACACCTATTAGGGGGACGAGCGCTAGGCCGTAGAGTACGGCTCGGTCGAGCGATATCTATTCGTCGTGACCGAAGGAACAAGATGACAAAAAAATCGAGGGCCCCACCACATAAAAATGTAAAAATGGTTCATACTCGCACTAGTAGGGAAACTCCATCCGTGGAAATTTACCATGGTTTGGCAACGTGCAAAAATTACTATGGCTTGGCTATGCAAAAGTACCTACAAGCCCAAAACGATGTTTTATGCGGAAAATATGGCATGTGTGGACCACACGGGTAGGTGTAGGGGCGCCGCTATGTATGGTCGCGTCCGATGTTCACTTACGATTGCAAACGTCCATTGGTCACGGCCTACACCTATTAGGGCGACGAGCGCTAGGCCGTAGAGTACGGCTCGGTCGAGCGGATATCTATTCGTCGTGACCGAAGGAACCAGATGACAAAAAAATCGAGGGCCCCACCACATAAAAATGTAAAAATGGTTCGTACTCGCACTAGTAGGGAAACTCCATCCGTGGAAATTTACCATGGTTTGGCAACGTGCAAAAATTACTATGGCTTGGCTATGCAAAAGTACCTACAAGCCCAAAACGACGTTTTATGCGGAAAATATGGCATGTGTGGACCACACGGGTAGGTGTAGGGGCGCCGCTATGTATGGTCGCGTCCGATGTTCACTTACGATTGCAAACGTCCATTGGTCACGGCCCACACCTATTAGGGCGACGAGCGCTAGGCCGTAGAGTACGGCTCGGTCGAGCGGATATCTATTCGTCGTGACCGAAGGAACAAGATGACAAAAAAATCGAGGGCCCTACCACATAAAAATGTAAAAATGGCTCGTACTCGCACTAGTAGGGAAACTCCATCCGTGGAAATTTACCATGGTTTGGCAACGTGCAAAAATTACTATGGCTTGGCTATGCAAAAGTACCTACAAGCCCAAAACGATGTTTTATGCGGAAAATATGGCATGTGTGGACCACACGGGTAGGTGTAGGGGCGCCGCTATGTATGGTCACGTCCGATGTTCACTTACGATTGCAAACGTCCATTGGTCACGGCCTACACCTATTAGGGCGACGAGCGCTAGGCCGTAGAGTACGGCTCGGTCGAGCTGATATCTATTCGTCGTGACCGAAGGAACCGATGACAAAAAAATCGAGGGCCCCACCACATAAAAATGTAAAAATGGTTCGTACTCGCACTAGTAGGGAAACTCCATCCGTGGAAATTTACCATGGTTTGGCAACGTGCAAAAATTACTATGGCTTGGCTATGCAAAAGTACCTACAAGCCCAAAACGACGTTTTATGCGGAAAATATGGCATGTGTGGACCACACGGGTAGGTGTAGGGGTGCCGCTATGTATGGTCGCGTCCGATGTTCACTTAGGATTGCAAACATCCATTGGTCACGGCCCACACCTATTAGGGCGACGAGCGCTAGGCCGTAGAGTACGGCTCGGTCGAGCGGATATCTATTCGTCGTGACCGAAGGAACAAGATGACAAAAAAATCGAGGGCCCCACCACATAAAAATGTAAAAATGGTTCGTACTCGCACTAGTAGGGAAACTCCATCCGTGGAAATTTACCATGGTTTGGCAACGTGCAAAAATTACTATGGCTTGGCTATGCAAAAGTACCTACAAGCCCAAAACGACGTTTTATGCGGAAAATATGGCATGTGTGGACCACACGGGTAGGTGTAGGGGCGCCGCTATGTATGGTCGCGTCCGATGTTCACTTACGATTGCAAACGTCCATTGGTCACGGCCCACACCTATTAGGGCGACGAGCGCTAGGCCGTAGAGTACGGCTCGGTCGAGCGGATATCTATTCGTCGTGACCGAAGGAACAAGATGACAAAAAAATCGAGGGCCCTACCACATAAAAATGTAAAAATGGCTCGTACTCGCACTAGTAGGGAAACTCCATCCGTGGAAATTTACCATGGTTTGGCAACGTGCAAAAATTACTATGGCTTGGCTATGCAAAAGTACCTACAAGCCCAAAACGATGTTTTATGCGGAAAATATGGCATGTGTGGACCACACGGGTAGGTGTAGGGGCGCCGCTATGTATGGTCACGTCCGATGTTCACTTACGATTGCAAACGTCCATTGGTCACGGCCTACACCTATTAGGGCGACGAGCGCTAGGCCGTAGAGTACGGCTCGGTCGAGCTGATATCTATTCGTCGTGACCGAAGGAACCAGATGACAAAAAAATCGAGGGCCCCACCACATAAAAATGTAAAAATGGTTCGTACTCGCACTAGTAGGGAAACTCCATCCGTGGAAATTTACCATGGTTTGGCAACGTGCAAAAATTACTATGGCTTGGCTATGCAAAAGTACCTACAAGCCCAAAACGACGTTTTATGCGGAAAATATGGCATGTGTGGACCACACGGGTAGGTGTAGGGGTGCCGCTATGTATGGTCGCGTCCGATGTTCACTTAGGATTGCAAACATCCATTGGTCACGGCCCACACCTATTAGGGCGACGAGCGCTAGGCCGTAGAGTACGGCTCGGTCGAGCGGATATCTATTCGTCGTGACCGAAGGAACAAGATGACAAAAAAATCGAGGGCCCCACCACATAAAAATGTAAAAATTGTTCGTACTCGCACTAGTAGGGAAACTCCATCCGTGGAAATTTACCATGGTTTGGCAACGTGCAAAAATTACTATGGCTTCGCTATGCAAAAGTACCTACAAGCCCAAAACGACGTTTTATGCGGAAAATATGGCATGTGTGGACCACACGGGTAGGTGTAGGGCGCCGCTATGTATGGTCGCGTCCGATGTTCACTTACGATTGCAAACGTCCATTGGTCACGGCCCACACCTATTAGGGCGACGAGCGCTAGGCCGTAGAGTACGGCTCGGTCGAGCGGATATCTATTCGTCGTGACCGAAGGAACAAGATGACAAAAAAATCGAGGGCCCCACCACATAAAAATGTAAAAATGGTTCATACTCGCACTAGTAGGGAAACTCCATCCGTGGAAATTTACCATGGTTTGGCAACGTGCAAAAATTACTATAGCTTGGCTATGCAAAAGTACCTACAAGCCCAAAACGACGTTTTATGCGGAAAATATGGCATGTGTGGACCACACGGGTAGGTGTAGGGCGCCGCTATGTATGGTCGCGTCCGATGTTCACTTACGATTGCAAACGTCCATTGGTCACGGCCTACACCTATTAGGGCGACGAGCGCTAGGCCGTAGAGTACGGCTCGGTCGAGCCGATATCTATTCGTCGTGACCGAAGGAACCGATGACAAAAAAATCGAGGGCCCCACCACATAAAAATGTAAAAATGGTTCGTACTCGCACTAGTAGGGAAACTCCATCCGTGGAAATTTACCATGGTTTGGCAACGTGCAAAAATTACTATGGCTTGGCTATGCAAAAGTACCTACAAGCCCAAAACGACGTTTTATGCGGAAAATGTGGCATGTGTGGACCACACGGGTAGGTGTAGGGGCGCCGCTATGTATGGTCGCGTCCGATGTTCACTTACGATTGCAAACGTCCATTGGTCACGGCCCACACCTATTAGGGCGACGAGCGCTAGGCCGTAGAGTACGGCTCGGTCGAGCGGATATCTATTCGTCGTGACCGAAGGAACAAGATGACAAAAAAATCAAGGGCCCTACCACATAAAAATGTAAAAATGGCTCATACTCGCACTAGTAGGGAAACTCCATCCGTGGAAATTTACCATGGTTTGGCAACGTGCAAAAATTACTATGGCTTGGCTATGCAAAAGTACCTACAAGCCCAAAACGACGTTTTATGCGGAAAATATGGCATGTGTGGACCACACGAGTAGGTGTAGGGGCGCCGCTATGTATGGTCGCGTCCGATGTTCACTTACGATTGCAAACGTCCATTGGTCACGGCCTACACCTATTAGGGCGACGAGCGCTAGGCCGTAGAGTACGGCTCGGTCGAGCCGATATCTATTCGTCGTGACCGAAGGAACCGGATGACAAAAAAATCGAGGGCCCCACCACATAAAAATGTAAAAATGGTTCGTACTCGCACTAGTAGGGAAACTCCATCCGTGGAAATTTACCATGGTTTGGCAACGTGCAAAAATTACTATGGCTTGGCTATGCAAAAGTACCTACAAGCCCAAAACGACGTTTTATGCGGAAAATATGGCATGTGTGGACCACACGGGTAGGTGTAGGGCGCCGCTATGTATGGTCGCGTCCGATGTTCACTTAGGATTGCAAACATCCATTGGTCACGGCCCACACCTATTAGGGCGACGAGCGCTAGGCCGTAGAGTACGGCTCGGTCGAGCGGATATCTATTCGTCGTGACCGAAGGAACAAGATGACAAAAAAATCGAGGGCCCCACCACATAAAAATGTAAAAATTGTTCGTACTCGCACTAGTAGGGAAACTCCATCCGTGGAAATTTACCATGGTTTGGCAACGTGCAAAAATTACTATGGCTTCGCTATGCAAAAGTACCTACAAGCCCAAAACGACGTTTTATGCGGAAAATATGGCATGTGTGGACCACACGGGTAGGTGTAGGGGCGCCGCTATGTATGGTCGCGTCCGATGTTCACTTACGATTGCAAACGTCCATTGGTCACGGCCCACACCTATTAGGGCGACGAGCGCTAGGCCGTAGAGTACGGCTCGGTCGAGCGGATATCTATTCGTCGTGACCGAAGGAACAAGATGACAAAAAAATCGAGGGCCCCACCACATAAAAATGTAAAAATGGTTCATACTCGCACTAGTAGGGAAACTCCATCCGTGGAAATTTACCATGGTTTGGCAACGTACAAAAATTACTATAGCTTGGCTATGCAAAAGTACCTACAAGCCCAAAACGACGTTTTATGCGGAAAATATGGCATGTGTGGACCACACGGGTAGGTGTAGGGGCGCCGCTATGTATGGTCGCGTCCGATGTTCACTTACGATTGCAAACGTCCATTGGTCACGGCCTACACCTATTAGGGCGACGAGCGCTAGGCCGTAGAGTACGGCTCGGTCGAGCTGATATCTATTCGTCGTGACCGAAGGAACCAGATGACAAAAAAATCGAGGGCCCCACCACATAAAAATGTAAAAATGGTTCGTACTCGCACTAGTAGGGAAACTCCATCCGTGGAAATTTACCATGGTTTGGCAACGTGCAAAAATTACTATGGCTTCGCTATGCAAAAGTACCTACAAGCCCAAAACGACGTTTTATGCGGAAAATATGGCATGTGTGGACCACACGGGTAGGTGTAGGGGCGCCGCTATGTATGGTCGCGTCCGATGTTCACTTACGATTGCAAACGTCCATTGGTCACGGCCCACACCTATTAGGGCGACGAGCGCTAGGCCGTAGAGTACGGCTCGGTCGAGCGGATATCTATTCGTCGTGACCGAAGGAACAAGATGACAAAAAAATCGAGGGCCCCACCACATAAAAATGTAAAAATGGTTCATACTCGCACTAGTAGGGAAACTCCATCCGTGGAAATTTACCATGGTTTGGCAACGTACAAAAATTACTATAGCTTGGCTATGCAAAAGTACCTACAAGCCCAAAACGACGTTTTATGCGGAAAATATGGCATGTGTGGACCACACGGGTAGGTGTAGGGGCGCCGCTATGTATGGTCGCGTCCGATGTTCACTTACGATTGCAAACGTCCATTGGTCACGGCCTACACCTATTAGGGCGACGAGCGCTAGGCCGTAGAGTACGGCTCGGTCGAGCTGATATCTATTCGTCGTGACCGAAGGAACCAGATGACAAAAAAATCGAGGGCCCCACCACATAAAAATGTAAAAATGGTTCGTACTCGCACTAGTAGGGAAACTCCATCCGTGGAAATTTACCATGGTTTGGCAACGTGCAAAAATTACTATGGCTTGGCTATGCAAAAGTACCTACAAGCCCAAAACGACGTTTTATGCGGAAAATATGGCATGTGTGGACCACACGGGTAGGTGTAGGGCGCCGCTATGTATGGTCGCGTCCGATGTTCACTTACGATTGCAAACGTCCATTGGTCACGGCCCACACCTATTAGGGCGACGAGCGCTAGGCCGTAGAGTACGGCTCGGTCGAGCGGATATCTATTCGTCGTGACCGAAGGAACAAGATGACAAAAAAATCAAGGCCCTACCACATAAAAATGTAAAAATGGCTCATACTCGCACTAGTAGGGAAACTCCATCCGTGGAAATTTACCATGGTTTGGCAACGTGCAAAAATTACTATGGCTTGGCTATGCAAAAGTACCTACAAGCCCAAAACGACGTTTTTTGCGGAAAATATGGCATGTGTGGACCACACGGGTAGGTGTAGGGGCGCCGCTATGTATGGTCGCGTCCGATGTTCACTTACGATTGCAAACGTCCATTGGTCACGGCCTACACCTATTAGGGCGACAAGCGCTAGGCCGTAGAGTACGGCTCGGTCGAGCTGATATCTATTCGTCGTGACCGAAGGAACCAGATGACAAAAAAATCAAGGGCCCCACCACATAAAAATGTAAAAATGGTTCGTACTCGCACTAGTAGGGAAACTCCATCCGTGGAAATTTACCATGGTTTGGCAACGTGCAAAAATTACTATGGCTTGGCTATGCAAAAGTACCTACAAGCCCAAAACGACGTTTTATGCGGAAAATATGGCATGTGTGGACCACACGGGTAGGTGTAGGGCGCCGCTATGTATGGTCGCGTCCGATGTTCACTTACGATTGCAAACGTCCATTGGTCATGGCCCACACCTATTAGGGCGACGAGCGCTAGGCCGTAGAGTACGGCTCGGTCGAGCGGATATCTATTCGTCGTGACCGAAGGAACAAGATGACAAAAAAATCGAGGGCCCCACCACATAAAAATGTAAAAATGGTTCGTACTCGCACTAGTAGGGAAACTCCATCCGTGGAAATTTACCATGGTTTGGCAACGTGCAAAAATTACTATGGCTTGGCTATGCAAAAGTACCTACAAGCCCAAAACGACGTTTTATGCGGAAAATATGCATGTGTGGACCACACGGGTAGGTGTAGGGGCGCCGCTATGTATGGTCGCGTCCGATGTTCACTTACGATTGCAAACGTCCATTGGTCACGGCCCACACCTATTAGGGCGACGAGCGCTAGGCCGTAGAGTACGGCTCGGTCGAGCGGATATCTATTCGTCGTGACCGAAGGAACAAGATGACAAAAAAATCGAGGGCCCCACCACATAAAAATGTAAAAATGGTTCGTACTCGCACTAGTAGGGAAACTCCATCCGTGGAAATTTACCATGGTTTGGCAACGTGCAAAAATTACTATGGCTTGGCTATGCAAAAGTACCTACAAGCCCAAAACGACGTTTTATGCGGAAAATATGGCATGTGTGGACCACACGGGTAGGTGTAGGGCGCCGCTATGTATGGTCGCGTCCGATGTTCACTTACGATTGCAAACGTCCATTGGTCACGGCCCACACCTATTAGGGCGACGAGCGCTAGGCCGTAGAGTACGGCTCGGTCGAGCGGGTATCTATTCGTCGTGACCGAAGGAACCAGATGACAAAAAAATCGAGGGCCCCACCACATAAAAATGTAAAAATGGCTCGTACTCGCACTAGTAGGGAAACTCCATCCGTGGAAATTTACCATGGTTTGGCAACGTGCAAAAATTACTATGGCTTGGCTATGCAAAAGTACCTACAAGCCCAAAACGACGTTTTATGCGGAAAATATGGCATGTGTGGACCACACGGGTAGGTGTAGGGGCGCCGCTATGTATGGTCACGTCCGATGTTCACTTACGATTGCAAACGTCCATTGGTCACGGCCTACACCTATTAGGGCGACGAGCGCTAGGCCGTAGAGTACGGCTCGGTCGAGCTGATATCTATTCGTCGTGACCGAAGGAACCGATGACAAAAAAATCGAGGGCCCCACCACATAAAAATGTAAAAATGGTTCGTACTCGCACTAGTAGGGAAACTCCATCCGTGGAAATTTACCATGGTTTGGCAACGTGCAAAAATTACTATGGCTTGGCTATGCAAAAGTACCTACAAGCCCAAAACGACGTTTTATGCGGAAAATATGGCATGTGTGGACCACACGGGTAGGTGTAGGGGCGCCGCTATGTATGGTCGCATCCGATGTTCACTTACGATTGCAAACGTCCATTGGTCACGGCCCACACCTATTAGGGCGACGAGCGCTAGGCCGTAGAGTACGGCTCGGTCGAGCGGATATCTATTCGTCGTGACCGAAGGAACAAGATGACAAAAAAATCGAGGGCCCCACCACATAAAAATGTAAAAATGGTTCGTACTCGCACTAGTAGGGAAACTCCATCCGTGGAAATTTACCATGGTTTGGCAACGTACAAAAATTACTATAGCTTGGCTATGCAAAAGTACCTACAAGCCCAAAACGACGTTTTATGCGGAAAATATGGCATGTGTGGACCACACGGGTAGGTGTAGGGGCGCCGCTATGTATGGTCGCGTCCGATGTTCACTTACGATTGCAAACGTCCATTGGTCACGGCCTACACCTATTAGGGCGACGAGCGCTAGGCCGTAGAGTACGGCTCGGTCGAGCTGATATCTATTCGTCGTGACCGAAGGAACCGATGACAAAAAAATCGAGGGCCCCACCACATAAAAATGTAAAAATGGTTCGTACTCGCACTAGTAGGGAAACTCCATCCGTGGAAATTTACCATGGTTTGGCAACGTGCAAAAATTACTATAGCTTGGCTATGCAAAAGTACCTACAAGCCCAAAACGACGTTTTATGCGGAAAATATGGCATGTGTGGACCACACGGGTAGGTGTAGGGCGCCGCTATGTATGGTCATGTCCGATGTTCACTTATGATTGCAAACGTCCATTGGTCACGGCCTACACCTATTAGGGCGACGAGCGCTAGGCCGTAGAGTACGGCTCGGTCGAGCTGATATCTATTCGTCGTGACCGAAGGAACCAGATGACAAAAAAATCGAGGGCCCCACCACATAAAAATGTAAAAATGGTTCGTACTCGCACTAGTAGGGAAACTCCATCCGTGGAAATTTACCATGGTTTGGCAACGTGCAAAAATTACTATGGCTTGGCTATGCAAAAGTACCTACAAGCCCAAAACGACGTTTTATGCGGAAAATATGGCATGTGTGGACCACACGGGTAGGTGTAGGGGCGCCGCTATGTATGGTCGCGTCCGATGTTCACTTACGATTGCAAACGTCCATTGGTCACGGCCCACACCTATTAGGGCGACGAGCGCTAGGCCGTAGAGTACGGCTCGGTCGAGCGGATATCTATTCGTCGTGACCGAAGGAACAAGATGACAAAAAAATCGAGGGCCCTACCACATAAAAATGTAAAAATGGTTCATACTCGCACTAGTAGGGAAACTCCATCCGTGGAAATTTACCATGGTTTGGCAACGTGCAAAAATTACTATGGCTTGGCTATGCAAAAGTACCTACAAGCCCAAAACGACGTTTTATGCGGAAAATATGGCATGTGTGGACCACACGGGTAGGTGTAGGGGCGCCGCTATGTATGGTCGCGTCCGATGTTCACTTACGATTGCAAACGTCCATTGGTCACGGCCCACACCTATTAGGGCGACGAGCGCTAGGCCGTAGAGTACGGCTCGGTCGAGCTGATATCTATTCGTCGTGACCGAAGGAACAAGATGACAAAAAAATCGAGGGCCCCACCACATAAAAATGTAAAAATGGTTCATACTCGCACTAGTAGGGAAACTCCATCCGTGGAAATTTACCATGGTTTGGCAACGTGCAAAAATTACTATGGCTTGGCTATGCAAAAGTACCTACAAGCCCAAAACGACGTTTTATGCGGAAAATATGGCATGTGTGGACCACACGGGTAGGTGTAGGGCGCCGCTATGTATGGTCGCGTCCGATGTTCACTTACGATTGCAAACGTCCATTGGTCATGGCCCACACCTATTAGGGCGACGAGCGCTAGGCCGTAGAGTACGGCTCGGTCGAGCGGATATCTATTCGTCGTGACCGAAGGAACAAGATGACAAAAAAATCGAGGGCCCTACCACATAAAAATGTAAAAATGGCTCGTACTCGCACTAGTAGGGAAACTCCATCCATGGAAATTTACCATGGTTTGGCAACGTGCAAAAATTACTATGGCTTGGCTATGCAAAAGTACCTACAAGCCCAAAACGACGTTTTATGCGGAAAATATGGCATGTGTGGACCACACGGGTAGGTGTAGGGCGCCGCTATGTATGGTCGCGTCCGATGTTCACTTACGATTGCAAACGTCCATTGGTCACGGCCCACACCTATTAGGGCGACGAGCGCTAGGCCGTAGAGTACGGCTCGGTCGAGCGGATATCTATTCGTCGTGACCGAAGGAACAAGATGACAAAAAAATCGAGGGCCCTACCACATAAAAATGTAAAAATGGCTCGTACTCGCACTAGTAGGGAAACTCCATCCGTGGAAATTTACCATGGTTTGGCAACGTGCAAAAATTACTATGGCTTGGCTATGCAAAAGTACCTACAAGCCCAAAACGACGTTTTATGCGGAAAATATGGCATGTGTGGACCACACGGGTAGGTGTAGGGGCGCCGCTATGTATGGTCGCGTCCGATGTTCACTTACGATTGCAAACGTCCATTGGTCACGGCCTACACCTATTAGGGCGACGAGCGCTAGGCCGTAGAGTACGGCTCGGTCGAGCTGATATCTATTCGTCGTGACCGAAGGAACCGATGACAAAAAAATCGAGGGCCCCACCACATAAAAATGTAAAAATGGTTCGTACTCGCACTAGTAGGGAAACTCCATCCGTGGAAATTTACCATGGTTTGGCAACGTGCAAAAATTACTATGGCTTGGCTATGCAAAAGTACCTACAAGCCCAAAACGACGTTTTATGCGGAAAATATGGCATGTGTGGACCACACGGGTAGTTGTAGGGGCGCCGCTATGTATGGTCGCGTCCGATGTTCACTTACGATTGCAAACGTCCATTGGTCACGGCCCACACCTATTAGGGCGACGAGCGCTAGGCCGTAGAGTACGGCTCGGTCGAGCGGATATCTATTCGTCGTGACCGAAGGAACAAGATGACAAAAAAATTGAGGGCCCTACCACATAAAAATGTAAAAATGGCTCGTACTCGCACTAGTAGGGAAACTCCATCCATGGAAATTTACCATGGTTTGGCAACGTGCAAAAATTACTATGGCTTGGCTATGCAAAAGTACCTACAAGCCCAAAACGACGTTTTATGCGGAAAATATGGCATGTGTGGACCACACGGGTAGGTGTAGGGGCGCCGCTATGTATGGTCGCGTCCGATGTTCACTTACGATTGCAAACGTCCATTGGTCACGGCCCACACCTATTAGGGCGACGAGCGCTAGGCCGTAGAGTTCGGCTCGGTCGAGCGGATATCTATTCGTCGTGACCGAAGGAACAAGATGACAAAAAAATCGAGGGCCCTACCACATAAAAATGTAAAAATGGTTCGTACTCGCACTAGTAGGGAAACTCCATCCGTGGAAATTTACCATGGTTTGGCAACGTGCAAAAATTACTATGGCTTGGCTATGCAAAAGTACCTACAAGCCCAAAACGACGTTTTATGCGGAAAATATGGCATGTGTGGACCACACGGGTAGGTGTAGGGGTGCCGCTATGTATGGTCGCGTCCGATGTTCACTTACGATTGCAAACGTCCATTGGTCACGGCCCACACCTATTAGGGCGACGAGCGCTAGGCCGTAGAGTACGGCTCGGTCGAGCGGATATCTATTCGTCGTGACCGAAGGAACAAGATGACAAAAAAATCGAGGGCCCTACCACATAAAAATGTAAAAATGGTTCGTACTCGCACTAGTAGGGAAACTCCATCCATGGAAATTTACCATGGTTTGGCAACGTGCAAAAATTACTATGGCTTGGCTATGCAAAAGTACCTACAAGCCCAAAACGACGTTTTATGCGGAAAATATGGCATGTGTGGACCACACGGGTAGGTGTAGGGGCGCCGCTATGTATGGTCGCGTCCGATGTTCACTTACGATTGCAAACGTCCATTGGTCACGGCCTACACCTATTAGGGCGACGAGCGCTAGGCCGTAGAGTACGGCTCGGTCGAGCGATATCTATTCGTCGTGACCGAAGGAACCGATGACAAAAAAATCGAGGGCCCCACCACATAAAAATGTAAAAATGGTTCGTACTCGCACTAGTAGGGAAACTCCATCCGTGGAAATTTACCATGGTTTGGCAACGTGCAAAAATTACTATGGCTTGGCTATGCAAAAGTACCTACAAGCCCAAAACGACGTTTTATGCGGAAAATATGGCATGTGTGGACCACACGGGTAGGTGTAGGGCGCCGCTATGTATGGTCACGCGTCCGATGTTCACTTACGATTGCAAACGTCCATTGGTCACGGCCTACACCTATTAGGGCGACGAGCGCTAGGCCGTAGAGTACGGCTCGGTCGAGCGATATCTATTCGTCGTGACCGAAGGAACCGGATGACAAAAAAATCGAGGGCCCCACCACATAAAAATGTAAAAATGGTTCGTACTCGCACTAGTAGGGAAACTCCATCCGTGGAAATTTACCATGGTTTGGCAACGTGCAAAAATTACTATGGCTTGGCTATGCAAAAGTACCTACAAGCCCAAAACGACGTTTTATGCGGAAAATATGGCATGTGTGGACCACACGGGTAGGTGTAGGGGCGCCGCTATGTATGGTCGCGTCCGATGTTCACTTACGATTGCAAACGTCCATTGGTCACGGCCCACACCTATTAGGGCGACGAGCGCTAGGCCGTAGAGTACGGCTCGGTCGAGCGGATATCTATTCGTCGTGACCGAAGGAACAAGATGACAAAAAAATCGAGGGCCCCACCACATAAAAATGTAAAAATGGTTCGTACTCGCACTAGTAGGAAACTCCATCCGTGGAAATTTACCATGGTTTGGCAACGTGCAAAAATTACTATGGCTTGGCTATGCAAAAGTACCTACAAGCCCAAAACGACGTTTTATGCGGAAAATATGGCATGTGTGGACCACACGGGTAGGTGTAGGGGCGCCGCTATGTATGGTCACGTCCGATGTTCACTTACGATTGCAAACGTCCATTGGTCACGGCCTACACCTATTAGGGCGACGAGCGCTAGGCCGTAGAGTACGGCTCGGTCGAGCTGATATCTATTCGTCGTGACCGAAGGAACCGATGACAAAAAAATCGAGGGCCCCACCACATAAAAATGTAAAAATGGTTCGTACTCGCACTAGTAGGGAAACTCCATCCGTGGAAATTTACCATGGTTTGGCAACGTGCAAAAATTACTATGGCTTGGCTATGCAAAAGTACCTACAAGCCCAAAACGACGTTTTATGCGGAAAATATGGCATGTGTGGACCACACGGGTAGGTGTAGGGGCGCCGCTATGTATGGTCGCGTCCGATGTTCACTTACGATTGCAAACGTCCATTGGTCACGGCCCACACCTATTAGGGCGACGAGCGCTAGGCCGTAGAGTACGGCTCGGTCGAGCGGATATCTATTCGTCGTGACCGAAGGAACAAGATGACAAAAAAATTGAGGGCCCCACCACATAAAAATGTAAAAATGGTTCGTACTCGCACTAGTAGGGAAACTCCATCCATGGAAATTTACCATGGTTTGGCAACGTGCAAAAATTACTATGGCTTGGCTATGCAAAAGTACCTACAAGCCCAAAACGACGTTTTATGCGGAAAATATGGCATGTGTGGACCACACGGGTAGGTGTAGGGGCGCCGCTATGTATGGTCGCGTCCGATGTTCACTTACGATTGCAAACGTCCATTGGTCACGGCCCACACCTATTAGGGCGACGAGCGCTAGGCCGTAGAGTACGGCTCGGTCGAGCGGATATCTATTCGTCGTGACCGAAGGAACAAGATGACAAAAAAATCGAGGGCCCTACCACATAAAAATGTAAAAATGGTTCGTACTCGCACTAGTAGGGAAACTCCATCCGTGGAAATTTACCATGGTTTGGCAACGTGCAAAAATTACTATGGCTTGGCTATGCAAAAGTACCTACAAGCCCAAAACGACGTTTTATGCGGAAAATATGGCATGTGTGGACCACACGGGTAGGTGTAGGGCGCCGCTATGTATGGTCGCGTCCGATGTTCACTTACGATTGCAAACGTCCATTGGTCACGGCCCACACCTATTAGGGCGACGAGCGCTAGGCCGTAGAGTACGGCTCGGAGCCGATATCTATTCGTCGTGACCGAAGGAACCGGATGACAAAAAAATCGAGGGCCCCACCACATAAAAATGTAAAAATGGTTCGTACTCGCACTAGTAGGGAAACTCCATCCGTGGAAATTTACCATGGTTTGGCAACGTGCAAAAATTACTATGGCTTGGCTATGCAAAAGTACCTACAAGCCCAAAACGACGTTTTATGCGGAAAATATGGCATGTGTGGACCACACGGGTAGGTGTAGGGGCGCCGCTATGTATGGTCGCGTCCGATGTTCACTTACGATTGCAAACGTCCATTGGTCACGGCCCACACCTATTAGGGCGACGAGCGCTAGGCCGAGAGTACGGCTCGGTCGAGCGGATATCTATTCGTCGTGACCGAAGGAACAAGATGACAAAAAAATCGAGGGCCCTACCACATAAAAATGTAAAAATGGTTCGTACTCGCACTAGTAGGGAAACTCCATCCATGGAAATTTACCATGGTTTGGCAACGTGCAAAAATTACTATGGCTTGGCTATGCAAAAGTACCTACAAGCCCAAAACGACGTTTTATGCGGAAAATATGGCATGTGTGGACCACACGGGTAGGTGTAGGGCGCCGCTATGTATGGTCGCGTCCGATGTTCACTTACGATTGCAAACGTCCATTGGTCACGGCCCACACCTATTAGGGCGACGAGCGCTAGGCCGTAGAGTACGGCTCGGTCGAGCGGATATCTATTCGTCGTGACCGAAGGAACAAGATGACAAAAAAATCGAGGGCCCTACCACATAAAAATGTAAAAATGGTTCGTACTCGCACTAGTAGGGAAACTCCATCCGTGGAAATTTACCATGGTTTGGCAACGTGCAAAAATTACTATGGCTTGGCTATGCAAAAGTACCTACAAGCCCAAAACGACGTTTTATGCGGAAAATATGGCATGTGTGGACCACACGGGTAGGTGTAGGGGCGCCGCTATGTATGGTCGCGTCCGATGTTCACTTACGATTGCAAACGTCCATTGGTCACGGCCCACACCTATTAGGGCGACGAGCGCTAGGCCGTAGAGTACGGCTCGGTCGAGCTGATATCTATTCGTCGTGACCGAAGGAACAAGATGACAAAAAAATCGAGGGCCCCACCACATAAAAATGTAAAAATGGTTCGTACTCGCACTAGTAGGGAAACTCCATCCATGGAAATTTACCATGGTTTGGCAACGTGCAAAAATTACTATGGCTTGGCTATGCAAAAGTACCTACAAGCCCAAAACGACGTTTTTATGCGGAAAATATGGCATGTGTGGACCACACGGGTAGGTGTAGGGGCGCCGCTATGTATGGTCGCGTCCGATGTTCACTTACGATTGCAAACGTCCATTGGTCACGGCCTACACCTATTAGGGCGACGAGCGCTAGGCCGTAGAGTACGGCTCGGTCGAGCGATATCTATTCGTCGTGACCGAAGGAACCGGATGACAAAAAAATCGAGGGCCCCACCACATAAAAATGTAAAAATGGTTCGTACTCGCACTAGTAGGGAAACTCCATCCGTGGAAATTTACCATGGTTTGGCAACGTGCAAAAATTACTATGGCTTGGCTATGCAAAAGTACCTACAAGCCCAAAACGACGTTTTATGCGGAAAATATGGCATGTGTGGACCACACGGGTAGGTGTAGGGGCGCCGCTATGTATGGTCGCGTCCGATGTTCACTTACGATTGCAAACGTCCATTGGTCACGGCCTACACCTATTAGGGCGACGAGCGCTAGGCCGTAGAGTACGGCTCGGTCGAGCGATATCTATTCGTCGTGACCGAAGGAACCGGATGACAAAAAAATCGAGGGCCCCACCACATAAAAATGTAAAAATGGTTCGTACTCGCACTAGTAGGGAAACTCCATCCGTGGAAATTTACCATGGTTTGGCAACGTGCAAAAATTACTATGGCTTGGCTATGCAAAAGTACCTACAAGCCCAAAACGACGTTTTATGCGGAAAATATGGCATGTGTGGACCACACGGGTAGGTGTAGGGGCGCCGCTATGTATGGTCGCGTCCGATGTTCACTTACGATTGCAAACGTCCATTGGTCACGGCCCACACCTATTAGGGCGACGAGCGCTAGGCCGTAGAGTACGGCTCGGTCGAGCGGATATCTATTCGTCGTGACCGAAGGAACAAGATGACAAAAAAATCGAGGGCCCTACCACATAAAAATGTAAAAATGGTTCGTACTCGCACTAGTAGGGAAACTCCATCCGTGGAAATTTACCATGGTTTGGCAACGTGCAAAAATTACTATGGCTTGGCTATGCAAAAGTACCTACAAGCCCAAAACGACGTTTTATGCGGAAAATATGGCATGTGTGGACCACACGGGTAGGTGTAGGGGCGCCGCTATGTATGGTCGCGTCCGATGTTCACTTACGATTGCAAACGTCCATTGGTCACGGCCTACACCTATTAGGGCGACGAGCGCTAGGCCGTAGAGTACGGCTCGGTCGAGCGATATCTATTCGTCGTGACCGAAGGAACCGGATGACAAAAAAATCGAGGGCCCCACCACATAAAAATGTAAAAATGGTTCGTACTCGCACTAGTAGGGAAACTCCATCCGTGGAAATTTACCATGGTTTGGCAACGTGCAAAAATTACTATGGCTTGGCTATGCAAAAGTACCTACAAGCCCAAAACGACGTTTTATGCGGAAAATATGGCATGTGTGGACCACACGGGTAGGTGTAGGGGCGCCGCTATGTATGGTCGCGTCCGATGTTCACTTACGATTGCAAACGTCCATTGGTCACGGCCCACACCTATTAGGGCGACGAGCGCTAGGCCGTAGAGTACGGCTCGGTCGAGCTGATATCTATTCGTCGTGACCGAAGGAACCAGATGACAAAAAAATCGAGGGCCCCACCACATAAAAATGTAAAAATGGTTCGTACTCACACTAGTAGGGAAACTCCATCCATGGAAATTTACCATGGTTTGGCAACGTGCAAAAATTACTATGGCTTGGCTATGCAAAAGTACCTACAAGCCCAAAACGACGTTTTATGCGGAAAATATGGCATGTGTGGACCACACGGGTAGGTGTAGGGGCGCCGCTATGTATGGTCGCGTCCGATGTTCACTTACGATTGCAAACGTCCATTGGTCACGGCCCACACCTATTAGGGCGACGAGCGCTAGGCCGTAGAGTACGGCTCGGTCGAGCGATATCTATTCGTCGTGACCGAAGGAACCGGATGACAAAAAAATCGAGGGCCCCACCACATAAAAATGTAAAAATGGTTCGTACTCGCACTAGTAGGGAAACTCCATCCGTGGAAATTTACCATGGTTTGGCAACGTGCAAAAATTACTATGGCTTGGCTATGCAAAAGTACCTACAAGCCCAAAACGACGTTTTATGCGGAAAATATGGCATGTGTGGACCACACGGGTAGGTGTAGGGGCGCCGCTATGTATGGTCGCGTCCGATGTTCACTTACGATTGCAAACGTCCATTGGTCACGGCCTACACCTATTAGGGCGACGAGCGCTAGGCCGTAGAGTACGGCTCGGTCGAGCGATATCTATTCGTCGTGACCGAAGGAACCGGATGACAAAAAAATCGAGGGCCCCACCACATAAAAATGTAAAAATGGTTCGTACTCGCACTAGTAGGGAAACTCCATCCGTGGAAATTTACCATGGTTTGGCAACGTGCAAAAATTACTATGGCTTGGCTATGCAAAAGTACCTACAAGCCCAAAACGACGTTTTATGCGGAAAATATGGCATGTGTGGACCACACGGGTAGGTGTAGGGGCGCCGCTATGTATGGTCGCGTCCGATGTTCACTTACGATTGCAAACGTCCATTGGTCACGGCCCACACCTATTAGGGCGACGAGCGCTAGGCCGTAGAGTACGGCTCGGTCGAGCGATATCTATTCGTCGTGACCGAAGGAACCGGATGACAAAAAAATCGAGGGCCCCACCACATAAAAATGTAAAAATGGTTCGTACTCGCACTAGTAGGGAAACTCCATCCATGGAAATTTACCATGGTTTGGCAACGTGCAAAAATTACTATGGCTTGGCTATGCAAAAGTACCTACAAGCCCAAAACGACGTTTTATGCGGAAAATATGGCATGTGTGGACCACACGGGTAGGTGTAGGGGCGCCGCTATGTATGGTCGCGTCCGATGTTCACTTACGATTGCAAACGTCCATTGGTCACGGCCCACACCTATTAGGGCGACGAGCGCTAGGCCGTAGAGTACGGCTCGGTCGAGCGGATATCTATTCGTCGTGACCGAAGGAACCAGATGACAAAAAAATCGAGGGCCCCACCACATAAAAATGTAAAAATGGTTCGTACTCGCACTAGTAGGGAAACTCCATCCGTGGAAATTTACCATGGTTTGGCAACGTGCAAAAATTACTATGGCTTGGCTATGCAAAAGTACCTACAAGCCCAAAACGACGTTTTATGCGGAAAATATGGCATGTGTGGACCACACGGGTAGGTGTAGGGGCGCCGCTATGTATGGTCGCGTCCGATGTTCACTTACGATTGCAAACGTCCATTGGTCACGGCCCACACCTATTAGGGCGACGAGCGCTAGGCCGTAGAGTACGGCTCGGTCGAGCTGATATCTATTCGTCGTGACCGAAGGAACCAGATGACAAAAAAATCGAGGGCCCCACCACATAAAAATGTAAAAATGGTTCGTACTCGCACTAGTAGGGAAACTCCATCCGTGGAAATTTACCATGGTTTGGCAACGTGCAAAAATTACTATGGCTTGGCTATGCAAAAGTACCTACAAGCCCAAAACGACGTTTTATGCGGAAAATATGGCATGTGTGGACCACACGGGTAGGTGTAGGGGCGCCGCTATGTATGGTCGCGTCCGATGTTCACTTACGATTGCAAACGTCCATTGGTCACGGCCCACACCTATTAGGGCGACGAGCGCTAGGCCGTAGAGTACGGCTCGGTCGAGCGATATCTATTCGTCGTGGCCGAAGGAACCGGATGACAAAAAAATCGAGGGCCCCACCACATAAAAATGTAAAAATGGTTCGTACTCGCACTAGTAGGGAAACTCCATCCGTGGAAATTTACCATGGTTTGGCAACGTGCAAAAATTACTATGGCTTGGCTATGCAAAAGTACCTACAAGCCCAAAACGACGTTTTATGCGGAAAATATGGCATGTGTGGACCACACGGGTAGGTGTAGGGGCGCCGCTATGTATGGTCGCGTCCGATGTTCACTTACGATTGCAAACATCCATTGGTCATGGCCCACACCTATTAGGGCGACGAGCGCTAGGCCGTAGAGTACGGCTCGGTCGAGCTGATATCTATTCGTCGTGACCGAAGGAACCAGATGACAAAAAAATCGAGGGCCCCACCACATAAAAATGTAAAAATGGTTCGTACTCGCACTAGTAGGGAAACTCCATCCGTGGAAATTTACCATGGTTTGGCAACGTGCAAAAATTACTTTGGCTTGGCTATGCAAAAGTACCTACAAGCCCAAAACGACGTTTTATGCGGAAAATATGGCATGTGTGGACCACACGGGTAGGTGTAGGGGCGCCGCTATGTATGGTCGCGTCCGATGTTCACTTACGATTGCAAACGTCCATTGGTCACGGCCCACACCTATTAGGGCGACGAGCGCTAGGCCGTAGAGTACGGCTCGGTCGAGCGATATCTATTCGTCGTGACCGAAGGAACCGGATGACAAAAAAATCGAGGGCCCCACCACATAAAAATGTAAAAATGGTTCGTACTCACACTAGTAGGGAAACTCCATCCATGGAAATTTACCATGGTTTGGCAACGTGCAAAAATTACTATGGCTTGGCTATGCAAAAGTACCTACAAGCCCAAAACGACGTTTTATGCGGAAAATATGGCATGTGTGGACCACACGGGTAGGTGTAGGGCGCCGCTATGTATGGTCGCGTCCGATGTTCACTTACGATTGCAAACGTCCATTGGTCACGGCCCACACCTATTAGGGCGACGAGCGCTAGGCCGTAGAGTACGGCTCGGTCGGCGATATCTATTCGTCGTGGCCGAAGGAACCAGATGACAAAAAAATTGAGGGCCCCACCACATAAAAATGTAAAAATGGTTCGTACTCGCACTAGTAGGGAAACTCCATCCATGGAAATTTACCATGGTTTGGCAACGTGCAAAAATTACTTTGGCTTGGCTATGCAAAAGTACCTACAAGCCCAAAACGACGTTTTATGCGGAAAATATGGCATGTGTGGACCACACGGGTAGGTGTAGGGGCGCCGCTATGTATGGTCGCGTCCGATGTTCACTTACGATTGCAAACGTCCATTGGTCACGGCCCACACCTATTAGGGCGACGAGCGCTAGGCCGTAGAGTACGGCTCGGTCGAGCGATATCTATTCGTCGTGACCGAAGGAACCGGATGACAAAAAAATCGAGGGCCCCACCACATAAAAATGTAAAAATGGTTCGTACTCGCACTAGTAGGGAAACTCCATCCATGGAAATTTACCATGGTTTGGCAACGTGCAAAAATTACTATGGCTTGGCTATGCAAAAGTACCTACAAGCCCAAAACGACGTTTTATGCGGAAAATATGGCATGTGTGGACCACACGGGTAGGTGTAGGGGCGCCGCTATGTATGGTCGCGTCCGATGTTCACTTACGATTGCAAACGTCCATTGGTCACGGCCCACACCTATTAGGGCGACGAGCGCTAGGCCGTAGAGTACGGCTCGGTCGAGCGATATCTATTCGTCGTGACCGAAGGAACCGGATGACAAAAAAATCGAGGGCCCCACCACATAAAAATGTAAAAATGGTTCGTACTCGCACTAGTAGGGAAACTCCATCCATGGAAATTTACCATGGTTTGGCAACGTGCAAAAATTACTATGGCTTGGCTATGCAAAAGTACCTACAAGCCCAAAACGACGTTTTATGCGGAAAATATGGCATGTGTGGACCACACGGGTAGGTGTAGGGGCGCCGCTATGTATGGTCGCGTCCGATGTTCACTTACGATTGCAAACGTCCATTGGTCACGGCCCACACCTATTAGGGCGACGAGCGCTAGGCCGTAGAGTACGGCTCGGTCGAGCGATATCTATTCGTCGTGACCGAAGGAACCGGATGACAAAAAAATCGAGGGCCCCACCACATAAAAATGTAAAAATGGTTCGTACTCGCACTAGTAGGGAAACTCCATCCGTGGAAATTTACCATGGTTTGGCAACGTGCAAAAATTACTATGGCTTGGCTATGCAAAAGTACCTACAAGCCCAAAACGACGTTTTATGCGGAAAATATGGCATGTGTGGACCACACGGGTAGGTGTAGGGGCGCCGCTATGTATGGTCGCGTCCGATGTTCACTTACGATTGCAAACGTCCATTGGTCACGGCCCACACCTATTAGGGCGACGAGCGCTAGGCCGTAGAGTACGGCTCGGTCGAGCTGATATCTATTCGTCGTGGCCGAAGGAACCAGATGACAAAAAAATTCGAGGGCCCCACCACATAAAAATGTAAAAATGGTTTGTACTCGCACTAGTAGGGAAACTCCATCCGTGGAAATTTACCATGGTTTGGCAACATGCAAAAATTACTTTGGCTTGGCTATGCAAAAGTACCTACAAGCCCAAAACGACGTTTTATGCGGAAAATATGGCATGTGTGGACCACACGGGTAGGTGTAGGGGCGCCGCTATGTATGGTCGCGTCCGATGTTCACTTACGATTGCAAACGTCCATTGGTCACGGCCCACACCTATTAGGGCGACGAGCGCTAGGCCGTAGAGTACGGCTCGGTCGAGCTGATATCTATTCGTCGTGACCGAAGGAACCAGATGACAAAAAAATCGAGGGCCCCACCACATAAAAATGTAAAAATGGTTCGTACTCACACTAGTAGGGAAACTCCATCCATGGAAATTTACCATGGTTTGGCAACGTGCAAAAATTACTATGGCTTGGCTATGCAAAAGTACCTACAAGCCCAAAACGACGTTTTATGCGGAAAATATGGCATGTGTGGACCACACGGGTAGGTGTAGGGGCGCCGCTATGTATGGTCGCGTCCGATGTTCACTTACGATTGCAAACGTCCATTGGTCACGGCCCACACCTATTAGGGCGACGAGCGCTAGGCCGTAGAGTACGGCTCGGTCGAGCTGATATCTATTCGTCGTGACCGAAGGAACCAGATGACAAAAAAATCGAGGGCCCCACCACATAAAAATGTAAAAATGGTTCGTACTCGCACTAGTAGGGAAACTCCATCCATGGAAATTTACCATGGTTTGGCAACGTGCAAAAATTACTTTGGCTTGGCTATGCAAAAGTACCTACAAGCCCAAAACGACGTTTTATGCGGAAAATATGGCATGTGTGGACCACACGGGTAGGTGTAGGGCGCCGCTATGTATGGTCGCGTCCGATGTTCACTTACGATTGCAAACGTCCATTGGTCACGGCCCACACCTATTAGGGCGATGAGCGCTAGGCCGTAGAGTACGGCTCGGTCGAGCGATATCTATTCGTCGTGACCGAAGGAACCGGATGACAAAAAAATCGAGGGCCCCACCACATAAAAATGTAAAAATGGTTCGTACTCGCACTAGTAGGGAAACTCCATCCGTGGAAATTTACCATGGTTTGGCAACGTGCAAAAATTACTATGGCTTGGCTATGCAAAAGTACCTACAAGCCCAAAACGACGTTTTATGCGGAAAATATGGCATGTGTGGACCACACGGGTAGGTGTAGGGGCGCCGCTATGTATGGTCGCGTCCGATGTTCACTTACGATTGCAAACGTCCATTGGTCACGGCCCACACCTATTAGGGCGACGAGCGCTAGGCCGTAGAGTACGGCTCGGTCGAGCGATATCTATTCGTCGTGGCCGAAGGAACCAGATGACAAAAAAATCGAGGGCCCCACCACATAAAAATGTAAAAATGGTTCGTACTCGCACTAGTAGGGAAACTCCATCCGTGGAAATTTACCATGGTTTGGCAACGTGCAAAAATTACTTTGGCTTGGCTATGCAAAAGTACCTACAAGCCCAAAACGACGTTTTATGCGGAAAATATGGCATGTGTGGACCACACGGGTAGGTGTAGGGGCGCCGCTATGTATGGTCGCGTCCGATGTTCACTTACGATTGCAAACGTCCATTGGTCACGGCCCACACCTATTAGGGCGACGAGCGCTAGGCCGTAGAGTACGGCTCGGTCGAGCGATATCTATTCGTCGTGACCGAAGGAACCAGATGACAAAAAAATCGAGGGCCCCACCACATAAAAATGTAAAAATGGTTCGTACTCACACTAGTAGGGAAACTCCATCCATGGAAATTTACCATGGTTTGGCAACGTGCAAAAATTACTATGGCTTGGCTATGCAAAAGTACCTACAAGCCCAAAACGACGTTTTATGCGGAAAATATGGCATGTGTGGACCACACGGGTAGGTGTAGGGGCGCCGCTATGTATGGTCGCGTCCGATGTTCACTTACGATTGCAAACGTCCATTGGTCACGGCCCACACCTATTAGGGCGACGAGCGCTAGGCCGTAGAGTACGGCTCGGTCGAGCTGATATCTATTCGTCGTGGCCGAAGGAACCAGATGACAAAAAAATCGAGGGCCCCACCACATAAAAATGTAAAAATGGTTCGTACTCGCACTAGTAGGGAAACTCCATCCATGGAAATTTACCATGGTTTGGCAACGTGCAAAAATTACTTTGGCTTGGCTATGCAAAAGTACCTACAAGCCCAAAACGACGTTTTATGCGGAAAATATGGCATGTGTGGACCACACGGGTAGGTGTAGGGGCGCCGCTATGTATGGTCGCGTCCGATGTTCACTTACGATTGCAAACGTCCATTGGTCACGGCCCACACCTATTAGGGCAACGAGCGCTAGGCCGTAGAGTACGGCTCGGTCGAGCGATATCTATTCGTCGTGACCGAAGGAACCGGATGACAAAAAAATCGAGGGCCCCACCACATAAAAATGTAAAAATGGTTCGTACTCGCACTAGTAGGGAAACTCCATCCGTGGAAATTTACCATGGTTTGGCAACGTGCAAAAATTACTATGGCTTGGCTATGCAAAAGTACCTACAAGCCCAAAACGACGTTTTATGCGGAAAATATGGCATGTGTGGACCACACGGGTAGGTGTAGGGGCGCCGCTATGTATGGTCGCGTCCGATGTTCACTTACGATTGCAAACGTCCATTGGTCACGGCCCACACCTATTAGGGCGACGAGCGCTAGGCCGTAGAGTACGGCTCGGTCGAGCTGATATCTATTCGTCGTGGCCGAAGGAACCAGATGACAAAAAAATTCGAGGGCCCCACCACATAAAAATGTAAAAATGGTTTGTACTCGCACTAGTAGGGAAACTCCATCCGTGGAAATTTACCATGGTTTGGCAACATGCAAAAATTACTTTGGCTTGGCTATGCAAAAGTACCTACAAGCCCAAAACGACGTTTTATGCGGAAAATATGGCATGTGTGGACCACACGGGTAGGTGTAGGGCGCCGCTATGTATGGTCGCGTCCGATGTTCACTTACGATTGCAAACGTCCATTGGTCACGGCCCACACCTATTAGGGCGACGAGCGCTAGGCCGTAGAGTACGGCTCGGTCGAGCTGATATCTATTCGTCGTGACCGAAGGAACCAGATGACAAAAAAATCGAGGGCCCCACCACATAAAAATGTAAAAATGGTTCGTACTCACACTAGTAGGGAAACTCCATCCATGGAAATTTACCATGGTTTGGCAACGTGCAAAAATTACTATGGCTTGGCTATGCAAAAGTACCTAAGCCCAAAACGACGTTTTATGCGGAAAATATGGCATGTGTGGACCACACGGGTAGGTGTAGGGGCACCGCTATGTATGGTCGCGTCCGATGTTCACTTACGATTGCAAACGTCCATTGGTCACGGCCCACACCTATTAGGGCGACGAGCGCTAGGCCGTAGAGTACGGCTCGGTCGAGCTGATATCTATTCGTCGTGGCCGAAGGAACCAGATGACAAAAAAATCGAAGGCCCCACCACATAAAAATGTAAAAATGGTTCGTACTCGCACTAGTAGGGAAACTCCATCCATGGAAATTTACCATGGTTTGGCAACGTGCAAAAATTACTTTGGCTTGGCTATGCAAAAGTACCTACAAGCCCAAAACGACGTTTTATGCGGAAAATATGGCATGTGTGGACCACACGGGTAGGTGTAGGGGCCGCTATGTATGGTCGCGTCCGATGTTCACTTACGATTGCAAACGTCCATTGGTCACGGCCCACACCTATTAGGGCGATGAGCGCTAGGCCGTAGAGTACGGCTCGGTCGAGCGATATCTATTCGTCGTGACCGAAGGAACCGGATGACAAAAAAATCGAGGGCCCCACCACATAAAAATGTAAAAATGGTTCGTACTCGCACTAGTAGGGAAACTCCATCCGTGGAAATTTACCATGGTTTGGCAACGTGCAAAAATTACTATGGCTTGGCTATGCAAAAGTACCTACAAGCCCAAAACGACGTTTTATGCGGAAAATATGGCATGTGTGGACCACACGGGTAGGTGTAGGGGCGCCGCTATGTATGGTCGCGTCCGATGTTCACTTACGATTGCAAACGTCCATTGGTCATGGCCCACACCTATTAGGGCGACGAGCGCTAGGCCGTAGAGTACGGCTCGGTCGAGCTGATATCTATTCGTCGTGGCCGAAGGAACCAGATGACAAAAAATTCGAGGGCCCCACCACATAAAAATGTAAAAATGGTTTGTACTCGCACTAGTAGGGAAACTCCATCCGTGGAAATTTACCATGGTTTATTAATATGCAAAAATTACTTTGGCTTGGCTATGCAAAAGTACCTACAAGCCCAAAACGACGTTTTATGCGGAAAATATGGCATGTGTGGACCACACGGGTAGGTGTAGGGGCGCCGCTATGTATGGTCGATTCCGATGTTCACTTACGATTGCAAACGTCCATTGGTCACGGCCCACACCTATTAGGGCGACGAGCGCTAGGCCGTAGAGTACGGCTCGGTCGAGCTGACATCTATTCGTCGTGACCGAAGGAACCAGATGACAAAAAAATCGAGGGCCCCACCACATAAAAATGTAAAAATGGTTCGTACTCGCACTAATAGGGAAACTCCATTCGTGGAAATTTACCATGGTTTGGCAACGTGCAAAAATTACTTTGGCTTGGCTATGCAAAAGTACCTACAAGCCCAAAACGACGTTGTATGCGGAAAATATGGCATGTGTGGACCACACGGGTAGGTGTAAGGGCGCCGCTATGTATGGTCGCGTCCGATGTTCACTTACGATTGTAAACGTCCATTTGTCACGGCCCACACCTATTAGGGCGACGAGCGCTAGGCCGTAGAGTACGGCTCGGTCGAGCTGATATCTATTCGTCGTGACCGAAGGAACCCGGATGACAAAAAAATCGAGGGCCCCACCACATAAAAATATAAAAATGGTTCGTACTCGCACTAGTAGGGAAACTCCATCCGTGGAAATTTACCATGGTTTGGCAACGTGCAAAAATTACTATGGCTTGGCTATGCAAAAGTACCTACAAGCCCAACACGACGTTTTATGCGGAAAATATGGCATGTGTGGACCACACGGGTAGGTGTAGGGGCGCCGCTATGTATGGTCGCGTCCGATGTTCACTTACGATTGTAAACGTCCATTTGTCACGGCCCACACCTATTAGGGCGATGAGCGCTAGGCCGTAGAGTACGGCTCGGTCGAGCTGATATCTATTCGTCGTGACCGAAGGAACCAGATGACAAAAAAATCGAGGGCCCCACCACATAAAAATATAAAAATGGTTCGTACTCGCACTAGTAGGGAAACTCCATCCGTGGAAATTTACCATGGTTTGGCAACGTGCAAAAATTACTTTGGCTTGGCTATGCAAAAGTACCTACAAGCCCAAAACGGCGTTTTATGCGGAAAATATGGCATGTGTGGACCACACGGGTAGGTGTAGGGGCACCGCTATGTATGGTCACATCCGATGTTCACTTATGATTGCAAACGTCCATTGGTCACGGCGCACACCTATTAGGGCGACGAGCGCTAGGCCGTAGAGTACGGCTCGGTCGAGCTGATATCTATTCGTCGTGACCGAAGGAACCAGATGACAAAAAAATCGAGGGCCCCACCACATAAAAATGTAAAAATGGTTCGTACTCGCACTAGTAGGGAAACTCCATCCGTGGAAATTTACCATGGTTTGGCAACATGCAAAAATTACTTTGGCTTGGTGTTGACGGTTGTTAATGATTAATTTTATATGTCAACCGAGAGAGAGAAAGAGGGGTATAATCTGTTCACCACCATAGACTTAGGGTTTAAACTGACAGATTCCACAAGTTTTGGTGAATATGTGTTTTCACAGGGGATTATCAGGAAAACATCCAAGGAGGCCCACATGTCATGATTACATAGAGAGAAAGACCGAACGGGTAAAATTGTATACTCTAGAGGACTCCAGAAGGCAAACCCTGGAAGCGGAGACCCACCTGGCATAGGGGTGAGTCGGCCGACTCCCCCCTTGGGTCGGCCGACTGGCCACCTCCACCAATCAGGTGGAGGCTCGCGGATCCTGCCTCCACCGACCTTGAGGAGCAATAATTATCGTCCGTTTAGGTCGGTTTGATCCAATGGCTGTGGTGCATCCTAGGGGGCTATATATTCAGAGCCCCTGGCCCCGGCTAAACCCTAATTCATTCAAGAATTCATTCTTCGAGGTAGCCATCGGCAAAGCCGGGGTTTAGAGAGAGATCTCCACCGAGAGAATTAGAATAGCTACTCTAGATCTTCAAGTTCTACATAGGTTTAGACTAGATAGAGGAAGAATCGGGCGCTGTGCTCGGAATTCCGGATCTTCATCATCGAATTGGTATTATCTTGTATCTATTCTTGTGACTTGATTCTAAATATCATTATGTTTCTATTTATTATGTTCCTAGTTTATTCTAGTTCTACATTTGATATGGTTATGATTGGTAATAAGTTTATGTATATGTTTGCAAAGCGCTTAGCTCTCTTCCCGGGAGGGTTAGGTGGTAGATTTCATGTAAGCATGGTGCTTAGATGCTGTTTACCTGCAAATGCACCCTATTGGCCGGGTCGTGTGGTAGATCGCGGAAGTGATAGTTCTGTTGAGTCCTTTGTATTCCATCCCCCGTTGGTAGGTCTAGCAGAACCAAAGTTGCGTAGTAAGTCCTGCTATGTCTTGGCTTGTTATAGCAATGATCCTTATACATAGATGAAGAGTCTTTTGTGCTGTATATGATAGTGTAGAGTTGGAGTACATGAATAACTTAGTAGATTAGAACCTACATAGGATTTCTATTTCTTGTACTAATCAGATGTCAACCTACCTTATGTTGAGTAGTCTATATCTAATCTCTGTGTGATTTATACCCTGAGCTTATTACTTTATAATCCCTTATTTATCATGGTTTACCCCTCTGCCAAAGTATGTGACAGTGCAATCAATCACTCATAAGTAGTCGTGTTTAGCAAGTTTATCTCATTGTTTAAGTCCTTAGTTCTTTCCTTTGAGCTAAATATAAATAACGATACCTGGAATACTTCCTAGTAAAATGCTACGATGGTGTATTATCTGTTCGCTTGCGGATCCCATATTTTTCTTGACTAGAGGAGCAGTTTCTATACCAACACTTCTGGCGCCATGCTAGGGATGACAACTTAGCGGTGAGTGGTGTTAGAGGTGTCAACAAGCATTTTTGGCGCCGTTGCCGGGGATGACAACTTAGCGTGAGTGGTGTTAGAAGTGTCAACAAGCATTTTTGGCGCCGTTGCCGGGGAAGGAATAAACTTTTAGAGAAAAATTGCTTAAGCAGATACTTAGAAAATGAGTGATTGTCACTAGTCACCTCTACTTTGGCGGGTTCACCCCCGTTGTTTTTCTTTGTCTATATTTTATATAGGGTATTAGCGGGATTGAATCGATTCATTCAAAACTCTCGATCATCGAGTCGGTTCAATCAAGAAGGAAGCTCGTCACCAATCAAGATGGTGAGAAGACCTTCTTGGAGTTCTCTCGCTCCAACAATAGGGAACATCCGCACCGGTCCAAAGAATACACACTAATATGGAGTTTGAGATCAAGCCAAGTCTCATCAACATGGTGCAAGCTATCCAATTCGGTGGAAAGGTACATGAAGATGCAAGTACACATTTACAGGACTTCATGGATATTGGAAACACCACCGCCATAGAGGGAGTTAAAGAAGACCTCATACTTCTTCGCCTCTTCCCATTCTCACTAGTGGGAAGAGCGAAGCAGTGGTTCTATGCAAATAAAGAAGATATCAATACATGGGCAAAGTGTTCCAAGGCCTTTCTAGCAAAATTCTTCCCAATAGGCAAAACCAATGCCTTAAGAGGAAAGATTACCAACTTCCAACGAAGAAAGACGGAGACCATGTCGAAGCATGGGAGCGTTTGCAAGGATATATCCAAGATTGTCCCCATCATGGAATGGAAGAATGGTTACTCATGCAAGGTTTCTATCACGGATTAACTCCGAAGACGCGTGAGCACCTAGATGCAAGCTGCCGAAGGATCATTCTTATCACTCACTCTTGGGAGAGCTAAAAGACTTATGGAGAACATAGCGAGAAAATCAAAGCTGGTCCCAAGACAACATTCAAGATTGTCACCGAGTGAAGAAGCAATTGAAGAAGTAAATGCATTATCAACCAAGATGGATACCTTACTCCATTGGCTTGACCGAGGGGCCAAGTACAAGGAAGATCAAAGGGCAATTGAAGCAACATATAAGCGAGAATTCAAGTCCCCTCATGAGAAAGGTTCCACATTGGGTGCAATCATCAAATAAACAAGATACACGATCGGTAATTATG
Source organism: Themeda triandra (assembly GCA_018135685.1). Classification (NCBI taxonomy): domain Eukaryota; kingdom Viridiplantae; phylum Streptophyta; class Magnoliopsida; order Poales; family Poaceae; genus Themeda; species Themeda triandra. Next base: position 179,186 of record JAENPR010000946.1, on the reverse strand, counting down.
CAAAGCAACCTACTTTAAGAGAATTGGTCCTACAACGGTCCAAGATCAACTCATCTATGGAAGATAGGCTTGCTTTGCTAATGACAAAATCTTGGAAAATTTAAGCATTAAAATGGATAGTTTCTCCTCTGCCATTAATGATCAACTAGAGTTCAATAAAAAGATAGAAGAAAAGATAGCCAAGTTGGCCGTTGCATTGCCTATTGCCACTAACCCTGAGTAGGTGAGATCTATTACTACAAGAAGAGGGAGTTCCACCGGGGATCCTCCCTATCCAAAAGGAGCAAAAAGGCCGTTTGTGCTACCACCGAAGGCGAGAAGAAGAAGACTTCCAACCCGAGTTAGAAGTATTACCACAAGAATCGATTACGAAGCCGGTGCAAGAGGCGGTACAAGATCAAGAAATGAGACAAAATTTTCGGGATACAAACTACTTACCATTCCCTCGGAGGAAGAGAGGACCACAACAAACGAGATGAGCGGTTTGGTAAGTTTGTGGAGGTAATTCAAAAGTTATATGTCAATATACCTCTGTGGATGCCATACGGTCCCCACTTATGCCAAGTACATAAGAGATATTCTTAACAAGAAGAGACCACTTTGCCATCCAATGAAGTGATCAAGCTAAGCGAAGAATGTAGTGCGGCCATCCTCAACCAACTACCGAAAAGAAGAAAGATCCAGGATGTCCCACTATTGATCGCACAATTGGAGATCAATATTTCAATAATGCACTCGTGATCTTGGAGCAAGTGTCGGTGTGATGCCCGCAGACGGTTTACTACAAGCTCAACCACACCGCACTTGAGCCAACATCAATGTGTCTACAACTAGCCGACCAATCGGTTTGTTATCCGTTGGGCATTGCTGAAAACATTCCGATCAAGATAAGAGAATTCTTCTTGCCGGTAGACTTTGTAGTACTTGGATATGCATCCGAGACTCAAAGGTGTCACTCATACTTGGAAGACCCTTCTTGAGCACCGCCAATACACACATTGATGTCGGGAAGGGAGAAATCAAGTTCACTATAAATGGGCAAGAAGAGCAATTCGCATTCAAGTCAAAACAAGAGCTCAATGAATCCCATCTTTGGGAACATCAGTGGAATAAATATTTTGGAAGGTCCAATTCGGAGGACTTTTAAAAATCCGAATCCTCACCGGAAGGTAACTCGGTATTTATCCGCATTTTAAAATTGCATCTCTTATGATTTTCTTAGACATATTTATTACTAGCATTGCATCATAAAAATTCTATGCCCCATATAAATAATTTTACAGTGTGTGACAACCCGTCAAAAATATTTTATAGTGGTGGCACAAAAAATATCATTTCATGCATTTAAATTAGTTTACCTTCATTTAAATTTCTGCATTGTTTATAATTTTTATCATGGCATTTAGTGCTTGGTGGGTCCCTCACCATGGGTCCCACATGTCATAGACTACACCTCACATACATCACATTATTTCATCCACTTCCACTCACCTCCACTATCCTCTCTGTTGATCTAGGCCGAATGCCTAGAACCCCGAATGTGAAATGAAACAATAGACACACGAATAACACACGGTGGTGGTAACTCAATGTATTACTCATCAATCGATCCCTTACACAGTTGCCGCCCGGGCATATTTATAGTCGCCCGTAGGCATTTACAAGACGATTTTGCCCTTAGGGTTTGCCCCCTAAGGCCCTATGCAACAACTGGTGAAGGGTTAAATAGTCAAACTCGCACCACCAAGCTTTGTCCCCTGGGTGGCCGACCACCCAAGCCCCACTTGTCATCAGGCGCTCGCCGCTTTCCCCAGCGCAGCTCCTTTGGTGGTGGTGGACCAACTTTCCATCTGCAAACAGCTAAGACAAGTGGTTAGGAGCCCGAAATATGATGTTTCGGCGGGTGGATTCGGCGTCACCGCCGAATCCGTCCCGGGCGGGCGCTCGCCGTTGCCCCTGGCGATGCACCGGATGAGTCTTCTGCCAAGTTTCCCTGGGCTTTAGGGTGAGGCGCCGAATCTCACGGGCACACGCCGAATCAATCGGGCCTTTCGGCCAGCGCCAGGTGCCTAGGCTTCGACTGTCCCCCAACAGTAGCCCCTCGGCGCCTGTCGAATCCCATCTTGCGGGATTCGGCGGGGGCCGACGAGGAATAGGATGCCAGAAAGCCTGGTATGCCGAAAGGCCCCCGGGTGCGCTGTTTCGCGCCTGGAGGGTGAACTGTCTCTGAATTCGGCTCCTTGACCGAATTGCCCGATTCGGCGCCTTGGCCGGATTGCCCAACGCCGTCCCCGTTTTGCACGCGGAGAGCCTGTTCTGAGGATCGAAGTGTGCAAACGGTTTTTTTGTTTTTTTGTTTTTTTTTGGTGGAGAACTTGAACCGTCATCTCGGGGCGCGTGAACCGTCGCCTCGGGACGCATGCCCGACGCGACGCTTCGCGCGCGACGGCCGTACCACTCGCCTATAAAAGGCCCCCCGGCGGCTGGCTTCATTTTCACGCCTCCTGCTGCTCCGCGCGTGAGAGAGATCCCCTCAGAGCATTCGGCGAGCACCGTGGAAGGCATTCGGCGTCTGCTGCTAATTCGGTGAGTTGGTTTCTCCTCAGCTCGGTACTTTTCGCCTGGTTCCGGGGGTTTTAGGGGGTTTTCCTGTTTCGCTTCGGCAGGTGCTGCGGAAGGCATCTTATAATTCCCTTTCTTGTTTTTACTTTCTAGTTTCGGCAAGGTCTCCGAATCGGTTGCTCCCGCTGACTTAGAATGGCGAGCTCGTCCGCAACCGATAGCCAAAACCTTGACCTCACGGATCCGGGCCACGGCACTAACTACGGCGATCCGAGCGGAACTGCATCCGGCAGCTCCTCCGAATCTACCTCTGGTTCGTCCAGTGCATCCGTGTCGGCCCCGGATCCCCGTGCTGCGATTGTGGCCGGGAAACGTGCCGTCCCCCTGCGCGCCGTTGCGCCGATCTTGGTTGAGGATGAATCGGGGTCCGAATCTGAAGGGGAGAATGAGATGGATGAGGATGTTGAGTGTTTCGAGGCTGGGGAGCTGGACACTCTCGGCGTGGCGCGCGGCGGCGAATGAGATTGCCAACGTGGATTCGGGACGCGCCGCGAAACGTGTTAAATTGGTCGGGTGGTCTTGCCTACTTGGGGAATCTGACGTGGATAACGCAAAACTCGACGACTACGTTCGTGATGGCTATCTGACGGTCGCCGAAAGGGCCAAGTGCCGAGCGCCCCCGAAAGGGGAAAAATACCCTGACCCCCGGGATCATGAAGCTTTGGTGTTTCGGGACTACTTCAGGGCCGGACTCCACTTCCCGCTGGAGGAAGAGTTCGTGGTTTCGGTTCTCGACCGATTCAAGCTGCAGCTTCACCAGCTTACGCCGAATGCCATCTCTAGGCTTAGCATTTATGCGATGAGCCTGAAGATGATGGTGAGCCCCTTGAGCATTCCGCTGTTCGTGGAGCAGTATGAATCGCACCATCATGGGAAGTATTCGTCCAACAAGGACTACCGAATGGAGATCGGGTCCTTCAACTTTATTCCCGCGAAGAAAAAGGCGGACGAAAGCTTAGTCCTTTACTTCAAGAGCAAATGGGACAACTGGAAGAAGCACTAGTTCTACATTCGCGTGTGCGAGAATTCGGCGGTGGACCAGGCGAAAAAGGTGGGGCTGCCGAAAGCCCACGGGCTGGTCTCGCTGATGACCCCGATGGCTGGGGTTACCCAAGGCGAGCTTCGCGCGGGGGACGAAGTGAGCGACGAGGCCGCCGAAACCTACCGGCTGACTGCGAACCGGCAGATCAGCCGAGACTTGGTGGAGGAGATGTTATCTTTGGGCCAGCGGCCGCTTAGCCGGGAGATGAGGTTCGCCTGCTTTTCCGCGGCTAAGGGCTACAAGGGTCCGGCTCTGGTGCTGAAACGACCGACCGGATTCTCCTCGGATTCGGCATTCATGGCGAATGTTGAGCGTCGGGCCAACCAGATATGCGGCCCGTATGGGAAAAGGAACACGAAGGGAAATTGCGAAAGCTTGGACAGAAAGGGCGGCTGAATCGCATTTGGGAAGCGATGAGCCTCGAATACCCCGACCGCCCCGCGCCTGTGAAGCGGGCTGCTTCGGTGGGTGAGCCGGATGCTGTGGCCGGCACGTCCGCGGCTGCCCAGGAGGCGGGCGCTGGTGGACTTGGTCGTGGGCGGGGGCGCGGCCGTGGCGGTGCTCGGGGCGCCGGCCGTCATTCGGCGCCTGCCAGGACGACTGCGCAAGCCGAAACTCGCGCCCGGAAGCAGAGGAAAGAACGCACAGCGCCCAAAGAAGATGATGACATTCGGGTGGGTCGAGAGTTGGCTGGGCGTAGCTGGTCGAAGCCGCTCAAACGGAGTCGCCAACCAGAACTGCAGATCGCCGAATCTGACCAAGGGTTGCCCGGGGACACGGTATCGAAACCATGCGCTGGCCACTGTTGGGTATTTTAAACGCACACAGAAAAATCCGCAAGCGTACGGATACCGATGTAGCTTTCACCCGGGAGTATTCCAGAGTATCGATTTCCACGGGGAACGTGAAGTGTACTAGAGAAACAAGGCCGTCCAAGGATAAAGATAAGAAAAGAAAGATATATATATTTTTGGTGGGTAGAGAGGAACCTTCTAGAGTTTTCTAAGTTGATTGGATGATCAAAATCAGGCTTACTATACTATACTTACTATGGAGCAGCAGGTCCTTTCCAACTCTCGAAAAGACTGGGAAGATAGTAGTTGGGAGAAGGCTGCCTAGAGCTCTACGAAACACCAACCCGAACGTGGTGGAATACAAAGGCCTGACAGAGCTGTCACCTCTGGGGCTACCACAACTATCCGTGGCATTGGGCGCAAACTCAGGTAAACTATAGCTTAGACACCACGTCTACACTAGCGTTTACTACTCTGAGCGAAGATCCCATGCTAGAATGTAACAACCGTACTAAGCATACATATGAAAGGAATAAAGTAGATAGAGAAGATAAATATATTGAAGCATAAGTCTTACAAGAGTAGATACAAAGACATACCAAATCTCTGAAGACTTCTCCAGAACCGGAGCGTAGCTCCGCTCTCCCTAACTCTCATCTAGATCTAATCTACTACATTGGAGTGTCTAGCTCTAATTCTCTAGAGAAGAGAAGTCATCCATTCAAGGGACGCCTCTACAACTCTGATCCCACTGGGAGATAATGAATTAGGGTTTAAGGGATGCCCTCTCCAGGGGCCAGGTGTTGACACAAAATGTGGCGCACTGTGTCTCACACACAGCAAGCCGGAAAGCCTAGCTTCAATCGGGTGCCCGGGCGTCTGAATCCGGAAGCGTGCCAGTCGATTTGACCTGAAAGTCGACAAGGGATAAAACAGTAAGATCATAACTGGAACGTGCTGGGTGAGACCAGACAGTTCCATCTTTACGGCCCTGAAGCCACTTACGACGACACATAGCTATAGAAGCTATCGCCCAGCAGTTGCGGTTCATTCGGCTAAAGTAACATAACGATGCAAACGAACGATTTTGCCGAATACGGTAAATGAAGACATGTTTGAACAAGATTAAATCATTAAAGCGCATCAAACTATATCTCGGGTTTAAAGCATCATCAAGCACTAATAACTAAAGATAAGTAACTTATAAATATAAATCTACTAAACAACACATGCATAGGCTACTCCAACTAGTCTACGCCGCACGTCTAGCCTTCATAAACCCGTCAAGCATAAACCCAAGCAAGCTAATCCACCGCATGATACCACTTACTATGAATTTACACCACTCCTTACTACTAGATCAATCCACCGCATGATACAATCTAACAGTAAAGAGCTAAAAGCACGTAATCATCTAACAGATCTATAAACACTCGCTACATGTGTAAGCATAACCGTATCGGCAAGATTGCCGAATCGGGGTCCATGAAGAAGGAACAAACAAGTAACATGTAAAAGGAGCCTATCAGATTAAACCGATCTCTAGTCCACCGGATGACTAGCTCTAGAGTAACCCAAAGACCTGCATCTGCCGCACGGTACCCGGTCCTGTCAAGGCTTATCTACACATAACGTGAATGAACCCACAACACGTGACAATCTAGATCGATCTAATTCGGCTATATGAGCTTGATCTACTCGATATTGAGTAAGCATGAAGGAAACGATCAACAAACCGAAAGAGTATCAATCTAGATTGGGCAAAAGAGTGTTGCAAATAATTAAACATTAAATAAAGAATGCAACACGTGATAACTTAATGAATCTATTAGATCTTGCCAAATCTAAGAGAGCCGATAACTATCTTTACTCATGTCTTAATCCGCCGCACGATACAAGGCACAAGCAAAAACTTCCCATCATTAAGCTTAAATCCGCCGCACGATACTAAGCAAAACGGATGAGACTACTTGCATCACATCTAAATCCGCCGCACGATACTAGACATGATAGCAAGGTTGCCGGGACTTACGGAGGTCGACGGATCGATTAGCCCTCTCGAAGAACTCGACGACACGACTAAAGGACTCGAAGGGTGGCACGTAGCCGGTTGTATTGATTTGGTTGTGAACCTCTATTACAATGGTCGAGGGTTTATATTTATACCCTGGACAGAACATGAATCCTAAGCACTTACGAGCTATCTAAACAAAATTGGAAAGACAAAGACATGCTAACTCTATCCATAATCGGAGTCCTTGACTATCACGACTCCTTCCCTTTCCGGCCGACTTCATCTTTCCTTCTTTCATCTCCAAATAAAACCGTTACCGACCGCTTGATCATTTGCCGAACACATGGAATTTAGCCGACCGCATACACACTTGCCGAATTGCTCTCTCTGCTCCTTGCGGGCCCACCTGTCATATTCCTGACCAAATTCTGGTGTTAACACATGCCCCCTCAATTTCGAGATAAAAGGAGTTTATTTCGAAATTGATTGTCAGCGCCTTTCGCCTAGGTCATCACCAACGCCCGCAGCCGCCACCTAAGATCTGCGCCCACTGCTGTCCAATGGCGACGGAGACTTCAACCAGCTTCCTCATGGCAACAGGAACCCAAGAAGAATTTCTAGAGGTAACCCTACCTGCTTTACCCATTCGGCAATTTTCTTGATTCAGTTCTCAGATGAACTTCTTTGATCCATTCACTTCAATTTCTTCTTAAAGGAGATGAAGAATGAGATCTTGATCTCCAATCTCGCGTGTCCTGGATCATTTTTTCTTGGCCCTATGGGAGACCCTAATCCGAGGGATTTCATTGAAAGGGAAACTTTGAGGATCCCATTTAAATCCAGGATTTCCCCTTCGAATAGATGGCCAAACACTTTCAAGACCTGGCCCCTTCCTTCAATCACAGGATGGCGTGATTGGTACCGCAGGATGCAGTCCAAGAACAGCGATTTTTGGGACTCTCAAGACATTCAGCACTGTTTGGAGCTCTCCTTAGCTGAAATGCCAAGAAATGACTCTCTCTTGATAGCTGCTTCTCACTTCTGGTCTGATGCTATCAATGCATTTATCTTTGGTCATGGCCCTATGTCAATCACTTTATCAGACATCTTCATGATGACCGGTTTGAATATCACCAAACCAACCTACCCTTTCAAATACAAAAGCACCAGCTCACAGAAAGCAGTCAAATCAGGAGGAGGTTGGGCCAAGTATATTCAGAGTTATGCTTCAACTGGTTCTGTGTCCGACAAAGAATATAGGGCTTTCATGAACATGTGGTTATGCAGATTCATCTTCTGTGGCAAATCCAACGAGCCTACCTTGAATCACATAGTGATGGCTGAAGAACTGGCTTCAGGCAAGTTGATTCCTTTGGGAAAATATCTGCTGGGAGCATTCTACCACATGATGCATCAGATCACCGTTCAGATGAGGAATCAGGGTGAAATCTCCTGCGTCAATGGACCATGGTGGCTTCTTCAGATGTGGCTGCAACTATATATGCATCAAATTGTCTCTGTTGATCTTCACAACCTGAACTTCCCTTCAATCAACTTTGCTGAAGGTGAAGATCCCAGATACAAGTCTTGTCAGACATATGGAGAAGCTGCATCTTCAATCACCATTGACTTGGACTTGGGCCATCTTTTCAAGATCTTCTACAAGGGTTTCAACCATTTGATCTGGTTTCCATACAGAGAAAATGAAAATCTAACCCTCCCCTGCAGATTTAGCTACGAGCTGGGCTGCACAGATGATGATTCCAGGGACATTTTCAATTCTTTTATCAAGCCCCGTGCTCTCGCCGAGAATTTCACCATGGCCGGTTGATAAGCTCAACTTATGAATTCTACAACCCAAACATGGTCGCCGGCGCGTTTGGACTTGGTCAATTGCCCCCAAGGCCATATTTTTCCAGCATCATCAGGCCCAGGGAATCTTTGCTGAATATCACCGAGGCCAATAAAGTTTTCAATCTTGGATGCAAGCTACCAATATATGAACCCAACCCTCTGGTGATAATTGAAGCTGCTCATCCTTCATTCAACCTCTGGTGGCAGGAATGGCATTCTCACATATTCAGAGCACAAGTCCATCCTTTATGCCAAGTCTTAATGCCCTCATTCTCTTCTGATGATGAGGTATACTTTCACAATCACCTTTATACCTGATATTCTCTACTCTGTCTCTAACACATCCCTTTGAACAGGACAATGCTCCTCCAAGTCCTCCAGAGGTTCAATACTGGCAACCTGGCCCCATAGCTGTTCTTGGACATGATGCTCCAAATTTGACAGCATTCAACAAAATACCTGCTGATGACACAGTGCTCCTGAAGGACCTCAAAAGAAAAACTCCTTCTTCCCCCATCAAGGACACTGCAATTCCTAAGAAAACAAGATCAAAGAAAGCCAAGCCACTCCTTCAGGTATAAATGTTCTTGACCTCTTTTATTTTCTATCTGCAAATGTACCCATACTTAAGATTTTCCTTCAACAGGTACAGGCCAATCCTCAAAGCCCTGATAGGGTAACAATCTTGGACAACTCTCCCGGAGCCTCCACTGGTCAAGCAAATGTTAATGAGCTCACTAGTGAGCTTGGTATGCATCAGGCAGATGACCAAGCAGGTGAACAAGGAGAAGCAGCAAAAGAAATTCTCTCCCATCAGGTTGATGAACAAACAGGTGATCAGGGAGAAATAGCAGAGAAAAATCCCCCTCACCAGATTACAGATTTAACTCCTTCGGCAATCCAAGATGCATCAACAAGCCATGACACTGCTATCCCTGAAGTGGCAACTGCACCAGTCACTCAAAGTCCTGATACTACCCAGGATGCCATTGATCAGGCCTTTGCCGAAGAGGTATTATCTTTACTCCACTTGATTATTTTTACCTCAAAACCGAACCATTTGGCCAAACTACCTTCCTTGTTCATCAACAGGATACTGCTCACCCTCAAGCCAGTTTTTCCTTTATCGCTGAAGAGTATGCTGGGGATAAAGATGATGAAGTTTCTTCCAACCAAAGCATTTGTCATCGAAAAGTCAAGCTAAGCTAAAGGACATAATCTCATTTCGAAAAAGGATATTGTTACTTTGACCCAAGATTCGAGACAAAATAAGGGAAATAGCGAGCTTATTGATCAAGAACTTCCTTCTAATCTCAAGGCTGCCATAGATGCTTTATCACACCTTGATGATCACTTTGCTGCTATCAAGAGAGCTCACAAGAATATGTCCACCAAAGTTGATCTGGAGAAAAGAAAGGTGGCCAAGGAACAACAGTCAAGGAGCTCTATTCTCGGTATTAAGTCAACCGAGTACCTCTTGAGCACCTTAGAACCAGAGCTGCAGGTCATGAGAGAAGAAAGAACCAAACTTGAAGCTCAACTAGCTCAGCTGAATGCCAACATTCAGTCCCATGAAACCAAGCTCGCAAACCTTCCATCTCTCGATTCGGCTAAGTCCAGAATACAATCAGTCATCAAGGAGACGCGGCAAATCAAAAGCAAACTGTCCAACATTCAAGATTCTGAAGAAGAGGACCAAAAGGCCTTTGATGAAGTCAACCGAATCAAGGCTGATGCTCTAACTATCATCAACTCCTTTCTAAATGGATAGAAGCTTGGTTCATACTTGTAGCCGTAGACATTTAAGCTTGACTATGTTGTATTTGAAAACAATTCCCCTTTTCTGGAAAAAATAGATAATTTTTATTTTTCTCTTTCTTCTCTGCTTCTTCTTCCATTCGGTTCCTTCAATCATAACCTGTACTCTGTGTGTTTTAACCGAACGGAACCGCTGCTGCCTCAAGTGTTCATTTAGCCGAAGAGCTCTCATCAGCTATTTAGCCGACCGAGCGTTTGGTAACTGAATCGTCAGTGGTGATGGGCTTGGCCCAACTCAACATCGGCCCATAAGCGTGAAAACCCTATTCTGTCGCTTGGCTTTCCCGCAGTCTTGCCACGGCTCCATCGTTCATAAATAGGACCAGTCGGCACCCACCATCGTCACATCAAGCACAAGCAGTTGCCATCTTCCTCAATCTCTTCCACTTCCTCTCCGCCTTCAAACCCAAAAAAACCCCAATCACCACCAATGGCGAGCGGCGGCGATCACAACAAGCGTCCTGCTCAGGACGAGGCGGAGGGCAGCAGCAACCGGCGCCGGCGGTGAGATCTCCAACCTTTGGAGTTGCGCCGCTTGATGGTTTTACCCGATCTAAGTCCCTGCCCCCTTGCGGTTGTTCACCTTCTCGATCTGTTTCAGGGCCGTCGGGAACACCGGCGACTACGTCGCCAACTTCCGGAGGCGGGTTGCTCGGGCCGGCACCCACACTCCCTCCTCTGCTTCCGCTCCTGCTCCTGCGGCAGATGCGGCGGAGGGAAGCAGTCGCGGCGGCCGTCGTCTACAGTAAGAGACAACTTCTCCGTCTCGTTTGCGGTTTCCTTCTGTTTAGCCGATCTTGATTGCACCTTGTTTGTAGGACGGCGAGAATCAGCACCGGCCAATGGCGCTTCCTGGCGCCGGCCGCGGCGTTCGACGCCTCTGCCCCCGCGCCGGCTCCGGCTCCAGCCCCGGCTCCTGCTCCTGCTCCGGCACCGGCTTCCGCTTCGGCCTCATCGGGGTCGACCCCTTCGTACGTTCCCATATGGGAAAGGAACGACGAGGAGATCCCGCCGTACAGCCGCTACGACGCCGCCGCGTACCGCCGCGAACGGGACGAGGCAATGGAGCTTCTTGGTGAAGAAACCAAGAAGTTCGGGATCGCCCAGCTGGAGTTGGAGGACAACTGCCGGCAACTGAGCGAGGCCGTTTCCAGTATTGCTCTTCAACAATTGCTTTCGACTCCTATTCTTCCCGATTCATCTGCTCATTGATGTATCTGATGTTTCTTTGCAGACCTCTCCGCAGAGCTGGAACGCCTGAAGCTGGCGGCGACGGCGGCGGCCAACCACGTGAACGCCCAGGGGGCGACTCTGGCAGATCGCCTTGAGGCGATTCCTGGTCAGGTCGATCAGGTTGCCCTTCATGGCGTGCGCCTCGGCACCTCTCTCGGCCTGGCGGGGATGTCGTCCTGGACCGGGGACGACTACACTCCGATGCCGACCGGCTTCCACGACGGGCTTCCCCACGAGGTCGATGACATCGAGGGCCTCCTGGCGGGGTACGACGATCACGCCGACGCTATGGCCAACGCCACCAACCCGGAGTCCGTCCTCAACAAGCTCTTCAATGAAGAAGAGGAGTAGCTTGTATCAGGATTGGCGCGGGTTGTAAATAAAATTTTAATGAAGAATGTTGGTCCTCTCCTTATTCTTGCTTGTCTGTGATGATGTTCGTCTGTCGCATTTGCTTCCTTGCAAATTTTTCCTTAGCTAGAACTCGACTGCAACACTCTCCCCGAACAAAAACTCCTGAATTGCATGACATCACTTTAGCCGATTAGATCTCGGTCCTATTCCATGACTTGACGGTTTGTAGTGTAGTACTTCAATTCTCTCTATCTTCTCCCGATAAACCTACCAGCTGAGAGATAAGACCAAACTGTTCACTTATACTTTAAAAAATTGGCTAAAGACGATACAACTGTATCGGCTATTTTTGTTCTGAAGACGATACACACGATATCGGCTATTTTTGTACTAGAGGCGATACAATAATATCGGCTATTTTTCTCCAACTTCTTTCTTTTCCTCCGAAGGCGATTTTATTCAATCGGCTATACTATGTTTATATCATAGTCACTATTAAGATCCAACTTCGATACTTGGATAAAACTTCTTAAGATATCTGCCATTGATAGCTCTAGTAAGTTCTTCTCCAAATAACGTTTTCAATATATACGCATTGCCAGGCGCACAACTGACAACCCGAAAAGGTCCTTCCCAATTCGGAGACCACTTGCCGAATATTCTGTCTTTGGTACCAATCGGCAATATCGTCTTCCAAACCAAATCTCTTTCTGCAAATTGTTTAACTTTAATTTTCTTGTTGTAGTATTTGGCAACACGCATCTTATTCTTCTCAATGTTCTCTAAAGCTTTAAGACGAATCAAATGTAAATCTTCCAATTCATCCATCATCAAATCCTTATAATCTTTTTACGTCGAGTCCTTTTGTAACTCAACTCTCCTTGATCCTGATTGCAACTCCCAAGGCATTATAGCATTATGTCCATAAACCAACTCATATGGAGATGTTCGTGTGGATCCATGGCAAGCCATTCGGTAAGCCCACAATGCTTCATTAAGGACCAAGTGCCATCTCCTTGGCTTCTCATCAATCTTCTTCTCGGATAATCTTGATCATGATCTTATTTGATGCCTCTGCTTGGCCATTAGCTTGTGCATAATAAGGAGAAGAATTATATAGTCTTATCCCCATGCTTTCGGCAAAGTCACAAAACTCTGAAGAAGTGAATTGAGTCCCCTGATCAGTTGTAATGGTCTGTGGAATCCCAAACCTATGAACTATGTGCTCCTTGACAAAACTGATCATATTTTCTGATGTGACCTTTTTCAAAGGGATAGCTTCAACCCACTTAGTGAAATAATCTGTTGCCAGCAACACAAATTTATGTCCTTTGCTAGATGGAGGATTGATCTGTCCAATTAAATCTATGCCCCATCCTCTGAACGGCCATGGTTTGATTATTGGATTCAGAGCAGATGCAGGTGCTCTTTGAACATTACCAAATATTTGACAATCTCGACACCCTTTGTAATATTCAAAGCAATCTTCCAACATAGTCGGCCAAAAGTACCCTGTCCTTCTTATTATCCATTTCATTCGGTAGGCCGACTGATGAGCACCACAAGCTCCTTCATGGACTTCAAACATAATACTCTTAGCCTCTTCTTGACTCAAACACTTGAGCAACACTCCATCTATAGACTTGTGGTACAACTGATCATTAAGAAGTACGAATTTAAGTGCCTTATACCTGAGCCTTCGGGAAACTTTTTGAGATGGGTCTTTCAGATAGTTGATAATGTCACTCCTCCAGTCATTACTTATCTGATCAGAATTGAAAGCATCTCCTTCGCTATATAGACTTCATGATTTTCTCGATATCCGAAAGCGGCTTGAGCTAATTTGTTTGCTTCTCCATTGTGCTCTCGGGTATATGATGCAAAGTAACTACGAAAAGCTTTTCGAAGTTCCCTACATCGTTCATGGTACCCTTGCGGTACATCATTTTTGCATTCATATTGTCCCGTCAACCGATTGATCACCAATTCGAATCACCAAATACTTCAACAAAGAACAGACCTTCACTTCTATTAATAGCCGAAGCCCTCTAAGCAAAGCCTCATACTCTGCTTGATTGTTAGTGACAGGATATTCAATTGAAAAAGCAAACTCAAATGTCTTTCCACGTGGGGATATCAAAAGAATACCAGCACCACCACCTTTGTCACATGACGATCCATCAAAAAATAACGCCCATGGGGCAATGTTAATCATATCAACAGATAAATCACGATGTTGAGTAATAAAATCGGCAATTGCTTGTCCTTTCACTGCTTTTGCCGACTCATACTTTAAATTAAACTCTGACAGTGCTAATACCCATTTGCCGATTCTCCCACTTAAAATCGGCATTGACAACATGTGTTTAATTACATCAAAACTAGATATCACCACACATTCGGCATTTAACAAATAGTGCCGAAATTTAGTGCACGAGTAATAAACACACAAACAGAGCTTTTCTATAGCCGAATACCTTGTTTCAGGATCTAGCAGTTTTCGGCTAAGGTAAGCTATTACCCTCTCTTTTCCATCAAATTCTTGCATAAGGGCCGATCCTATTGTTAGGCTATCGGCCGCCACATACAAACACTTGAAAGGCTTTTCAAGTTGTGGAGGTACCAATACGGTGGTGCCTTCATATATTGCTTGATTTCATCAAAAGCCTTTTGCTGTACGTCACGCCAGACAAATTTTTGATCCTTCTTGAGCTTCAACAATGGAGAGAAAGGCAATACTCTTTCTGATAAATTGGATATGAATCTTCTCACGAAATTGATCTTGCCCAGCAATGATTGCAACTCCGTAAGGTTAGTTGGGGGCACAACTTTGTCTATTGCTTCCATGCTCTTTTTCCCAACTTCTATCCCTCCTTTGTGTATCAAGAACCCCAAGAACTCACCAGCCGAGACTCCAAAGGCACACTTATTTGGATTCATCTTTAAGCCATGTCTCCTCGTGCACTCCAGAGTCTTCCTCAAATCGGCTAAATGTCCTTCATGGTCTCTGGATTTGACTACCACATCATCAATATAAATTTCTACAATTTTACCGATCAACTCGTGAAAGATATAGTTCATGGCTCTCTGATAAGTTGCACCAGCATTCTTCAATCCAAATGTCATTACTATCCACTCAAATAACCCAATGTGGCCAGGACATCTGAATGCAGTCTTTGCAATATCTTCAACTGCCATGAAAATCTGATTATAGCCAGCATTACCATCCATAAAGCTGATGACTTCATACCCTGCTGCTGCATCCACTAGTAAATCGGCAACTGGCATTGGGTAACCATCCATGGGAGTAGCTTTGTTGAGATCTCTGAAATCTATGCATACTCTCATCTTCCCATTCTTTTTGTAGACAGGTACTATGTTTGAAATCCACTCTGCATACCTGCATGGCCGAATAAAGTTTGCCTCAATCAGTCTTTCAACTTCTTTCTTTACGTCGGCCAATACCTCCTCTTTATAAACCTTACGTGGAGGTTGTTTGAAAGGACGAAACCCAGGTTTTATAGGCAACTTATGTTCAACAATTGATCGATCCAATCCAGGCATCTCTGTATAATCCCAAGCAAAACAATCTTTGAACTCTTTTAGTAACTCTATTAATCTCAATTTATACTCTGGGTCTAAATCTGCACTGATATACATCGGCCTTGACTTTGTGCCATCACCAACATCGATTTCTTCTAATTTGTCGGCCGACATGAAACCACGACCCAATTTGCCTTTGTTGCCATCGATTGGATTGCCCATTAAAAATTGCTGTCAGAGCCGACTGCTTGGATCGGCTGTTGATCTCTGTCGAACACATTGACAGGACCTTCCTTCCATATTTTACCCGAAAGGCAATCCAGTCCATCATACTCCCAATAAGCAGGCTCGGAAGTGGCAACACTTACTGAATCATCAGCCTGAACAACCTCCACATCATCTCCTACCCACTGAATAAGGACTTGATGCATAGTTGAGGGTATACAGCAATTAGCATGGATCCAATCTCTTCCAAGAAGCATGCTATATGCCCCCTTGCCATCAATGACAAAGAAAGTAGTGATCAAAGTCTTGGATCCAATCATCAGTTCCACATGTACTGCTCCACGAGTATCAGAAGCATTGCCAGCAAAATCTCTAAGGATCATGTCAGTCTGCAGCAGATCCTCACTTGTCATACCAAGCTTTCTGAAAGTAGCATAGGGCATAATATTGATAGCAGCCCCTCCATCAACAAGCATCTTGGTCAAAGGTTTGCCATTGACATATCCCTTCAGGTATAATGGTTTCAGATGACGGTTTTTAACTGGCTTGTCAAAAACTGCTTGCCGAGTCAATACAAGTTGAGCCATCAGATCTCGGCATTCAGTTTCATCAAAGTCTGAGTACACTTCATCTTGAACTTCTTGATCTTGAGGAGCCTTGAACTCTAATGGAATAAAGAACACCATGTTAGTATCAGCCGAAGGACCCTGTCCATCATCTTTTTTCTTAGGACGCCACACTGGCTTCTTTTCGGCTAATTCCTGTTTCAGCTCTTGATTTCTCAAACGCTGAACTCTTCTCTTCTGGCTTTTCCGCAGACCAGGAGGGCACCATTGACCTCTTTGCCACCTGTAGGAGCTCTCTTCTGCATTATGAGCACTGCTATGAGGCCAAGCTTGGTCTGCAAATCTTTTTCTCTGATATTCATCAAAACTGTTTATTTTTAGGCGCCGATCGTTCTCTGGAACTTTCATTCCAAGTCTATCATGAACGGGACGGCGGTTGACTCGAGATTGCCTGTACTCTGAATATTGATCGCTGCATTCAGGGCAATTATTCCTGGCAGGCAACTTCAAGCCTTCATTCCAACAGTGTCTGAAGAAGGAACAATTCCAATGAGACTGCTCTTGCTCACTCCTGTACTCTTCTTGTTCTCTTTGGCGCACCTCTGCCTCATATCTCCGACGTTCCGCCATGAACCTGCGCTCCTCTTCAATGTACTGCTGTTCCTCATCATATTCCATCTTCTTTTCCCACTGCCACTTATTCAACAAGTGTCGTGCTGTAACTCTGCGCTTCGGCTCAGCGTGTATCCGGCAACTTTCCTTAGCTGCATCTAAAGTCTGACCCTTTTCTGTTCGGCTATTTCTGAATTGCACTTGTTGCACTTCCTCCTTGGTAACTTGCCGATCAGGGTCAACAGCACCATTCTCCTTGGCTCTTTCAGAGGTCAACACCTTCATTTTTCCTTTTTCCTTGGATTCACTTGCTTCAACCATGCCTATAGAGAAGGAGACCATATTCTGAGGGAATGGGTTTTTGTCTACTTTCATCTTGCCATCAAACCTCAAGTGTCCATCTTGAATAGCTTTCTGAATCTTTACTCTGAACACTCGGCAATCATTGATATGATGAGAACCTGTATCATGGAACCCGCAGTACTTCTTATCCTTTACCCCTTCAGGGCGTAGCATAGGATGTCCTTCTGGCAGCTTGATGCGTCCTTCTTGAACTAGAAACAAAAAGAGCTTATCTGCTTTACTGACATCAAAATCATAAGATCCCTTTTGCTGCTTCACCCATCGATGACTGACCAAAGTAGGCTCTTTAGTCCAGTTCAGCTCTGCAGCAGCTACTTCATCTTCATCCTCATATTCAGATGCCTCTTCTAGAAATCCCTGATACATGTCAACAGTTGCACTATTCTTCTGAAAACGAGCATCTCTCCTGAACCCTTGGGCTTGATTGCTCATTGCTGTCAATTTTTGTGCAAGCTGTCCAAGATCTTCAAACTCCATGCCGAATAACTTGTCTCTGATATGTGGCAACATGCCTGCAATAACCAATTGTGCAAGTTGATCATCGGGAATAGTCAGAGAATAGCACATGTTCTTCGCTTCTCTGAATCTATGAAGATACTCCATTGGTGTCTCAGTAGTCTTCATCCTCATAGCCCACAGATCAACCATTTTCTTCTCATTGGTTCCTGTATAAAAGTATGAATGGAACTTTTGCTCCAATTCTGCCCATGTACCAATGGAATTGGCCGGCTGCGAAGCAAACCATGTGAAAGCCGGCCCTGTCAGAGACATAGGAAAATATCTGATTCTCCAAGCTTCATCACTAGCAGCTTCTCCAAGTTGCATCAAATATCTGCTGACATGCTCAATGGTACTGGTGTCATCCTGACCAGAGAATTTGGTCAAATCTGTTGGTGGCTTAACTCTTGGTGGAAGAGCTACCCTATTGTACCACTCGGGAAAGGAGATTTGTATGCATATGTTTGATGCTTTGGTTTCGGCCGAATTGATTCGCATCATATCGGCCATTCTCGCTCGGGAGCTCATCATTTGCATCTTTTGCTCCTGTCTTCTAGAAGGCATTCCCGATGCACTCCCGTACCCTGGATTCGGCAAAGCACTCAGAGCACTATAATCAGTAAATTCATTGTACCCATCTCCATAAACACTCTTCTGCAATCTATTTGCCACTGGGGAGATCTTGTAAGCAGATTCAGGTATATCTGTTGTTGCACCAAAAGCTACTTGGCCATAAGTTTGCTGTTCGGTCACAGGAGGCTTCTCTTTTTCATTACAAACAGCCCCATCCTTGCTTGTACCGATTATTTCCTCTCCTCCAGTTGACTTCCCTGAAGATTGCTGAGTGTTGAAGTACACTGGTCCAGCAAGCTCTCCAAATCTTGCTTCAAATCGTTTGTCAACTGCCGGACCGAAAGTTTCAGCCATGATTTTGTGGAAGGTACCCAGAAAAGCTGTATTGTGATTCAACATAGTGTCTCCTACAGCTTTGTAGATGGCTCCAACTACCCTCTGCATTTCCTCCTCGTCAGTAACATCAGACTGACCAGCGAGAAGAACTCGTGGTAGTGATTGCTTGATCATCACTCTGCCACTTTTGTTCTTGGAGAAAGACATCAAACATTTCTGCTGAAACTGTTCCATTGCTTGTTCCACCATCTGACGTTGCTCTGGTTGCAGCTCGTCCAAGGTCACATTCAGAACGTGACTGTTGTCAATTTCCGATCCCATCCTAGATTGAGAATTGGTCCCACCGGGCGTGCCAAAAAGTGTGTTGACACAAAATGTGGCGCACTGTGTCTCACACACAGCAAGCCGGAAAGCCTAGCTTCAATCGGGTGCCCGGGCGTCTGAATCCGGAGCGTGCCGCCGATTTGACCGAAAGTCGACAAGGGATAAAACAGTAAGATCATAAGCTGGAACGTCTTTGGGTGAGACCAGACAGTTCCATCTTTACGGCCCTGAAGCCACTTACGACGACACATAGCTATAGAAGCTATCTGCCAACAGATTGCAGTTCATTCGGCTAAAGTAACATAACTGATGCAAACAGAACAATTTTGCCGAATACAGTAAATGAAGACATGTTTGAACAAGATTAAATCATTAAAGCGCATCAAACTATATCTCAGGTTTAAAGCATCATCAAGCACTAATAACTAAAGATAAGTAACTTATAAATATAAATCTACTAAACAACACATGCATAGGCTACTCCAACTAGTCTGCGCGCACGTCTAGCCTTCATAAACCCGTCAAGCATAAACCCAAGCAAGCTAATCCACCGCATGATACCACTTACTATGAATTTACACCACTCCTTACTACTAGATCAATCCACCGCATGATACAATCTAACAGTAAAGAGCTAAAAGCACGTAATCATCTAACAGATCTATAAACACTCGCTACATGTGTAAGCATAACCGTATCGGCAAGATTGCCGAATCGGGGTCCATGAAGAAGGAACAAACAAGTAACATGTAAAAGGAGCCTATCAGATTAAACCGATCTCTAGTCCACCGGATGACTAGCTCTAGAGTAACCCAAAGACCTGCATTTGCCGCACGGTACCCGGTCCTGTCAAGGCTTATCTACACATAACGTGAATGAACCCACAACACGTGACAATCTAGATCGATCTAATTCGGCTATATGAGCTTGATCTACTCGATATTGAGTAAGCATGAAGGAAACGATCAACAAACCGAAAGAGTATCAATCTAGATTGGGCAAAAGAGTGTTGCAAATAATTAAACATTAAATAAAGAATGCAACACGTGATAACTTAATGAATCTATTAGATCTTGCCAAATCTAAGAGAGCCGATAACTATCTTTACTCATGTCTTAATCCGCCGCACGATACAAGGCACAAGCAAAAACTTCCCATCATTAAGCTTAAATCCGCCGCACGATACTAAGCAAAACGGATGAGACTACTTGCATCACATCTAAATCCGCCGCACGATACTAGACATGATAGCAAGGTTGCCGGGACTTACGGAGGTCGACGGATCGATTAGCCCTCTCGAAGAACTCGACGACACGACTAAAGGACTCGAAGGGTGGCACGTAGCCGGTTGTATTGATTTGGTTGTGAACCTCTATTACAATGGTCGAGGGTTTATATTTATACCCTGGACAGAACACGAATCCTAAGCACTTACGAGCTATCTAAACAAAATTGGAAAGACAAAGACATGCTAACTCTATCCATAATCGGAGTCCTTGACTATCACGACTCCTTCCCTTTCCGGCCAGCTTCATCTTTCCTTCTTTCATCTCCAAATAAAACCGTTACCGACCGCTTGATCATTTGCCGAACACATGGAATTTAGCCGACCGCATACACACTTGCCGAATTGCTCTCTCTGCTCCTTGCGGGCCCACCTGTCATATTCCTGACCAAATTCTGGTGTTAACACCAGGGGCCCTGCTTATATAGCCCTCTAGGATGCACCATAGCCCTCGGATCAAACCGACCTAAACGGACGATTATTATTCATCCTCAAAGGCGGTGGAACAAGGATCCGCGAGGCTGACTCTGATTGGTTGAAGTCCCCAGTCGGCCGACTCTAGGGTGGAGTCGGCCGACTCTCCACCGAGCCGGTTCGGGCTCCCGTTTGGTCCAGCCTTCTCGAACCTTCCAGACATGAATTTTCACCGGTTCCCGATTATCTCTATGTAAACCTGACATGTGGGCCTTCCTTGGGTATTTTCAGCTGACACCCTGCAAAAATAGACATTCACCAAAACTCATGGAATTCTGTCAGTATAACCCCTATATCTAGTTGGTGAACATATTTTAGTCCTTTCTCATGTTTAGTTGACGGTAAAAATTAGCACTTAACGACCGTCAACATGTGTGCAAATATGGCAGTTCTGGAGCTATGGAGCCAAGGTTAAGTGCCGTTCAGGCTCTCGAGTGACGGAAAATGCTATGGTAGAGAGGCCAGAGGTGTCAAAATGCCTTAACCATGGCGTACAGGCATGCTTGACTCAGAGCCGGGAGCCATAAAATGCGTTGGAACCGACCGTGCGGCAGCATGGTCGAGTGTGCAAATACGGCAGTTTTGGAGCCATGGAGGCATGGTTAAGGGCCCTTTAGGCTCTCAGGTGATGGAAAACTCTATGGTGGAGAGGTGAGAGGCATCAAAATGGCTTAACCATGGCGTACAGGCGTGCTTGACCCGGTGCCGAGAGCCATAGGATGCATAGGATCCGACCGTGCGGCAGCACGACGTGTGTGCAATTATAGATGTTCGGAGTCATGGAGCTGTAGTTAAGGGCCGTTCGGGCTCTCGGGTGATGACAAACATTGTGGTGGTGAGGCCGAGGCATCAAAATGCCTTAACCATGGCATACGGTCATGCTTGACCTTGTGTCAAGAGCTGTAGGACACGCACGAACCGGGCTGTGCGGTAGCATATTCGTGTGTGCAAATATGGCGTTCTAGAGCTGTGGAGCCATGGTTAAGGGCCATTCGGGTTCTCGGGCGGCAACAAACGCTGTGGTGGAGAGGCTAGAGGTGTCAAAATGCCTTAACCATGGCGTACGGGCATGCTTGACTCAGTGCCGGGAGCCATAGGACGCGTTGGAACCGACCATGCGGCAAATGGTCGTGTGTGCAAATATGGCGGTTCTAGAGCCGTGGAGCCAAGGTTAAGGGCCGTTCAGGCTCTCAAGCAATGGCAAACGCTATGGTAGAGAGGCCAGAGGTGCCAAAATGCCTTAACCATGGCATACGGGCATGCTTGACTCAGTGCCGAGAGCCAGAGGACGCGTTGGAACCGACCGTGCGGCAGCATGGTCGTGTGTGCAAATATGGCAGTTTTGCAGCCGTGGAGCTGTGGTTAAGGGCCCTTCAGGCTCTCGGGTGATGAAAAACTCTATGGTGGAGAGGTGAGAGGCATCAAAATGGCTTAACCATGGCGTGCGGGCGTGCTTGACCCGGTGCCGAGAGCCATAGGATGCACAGGATCCGGCTGTGCGGCAGCACAATCGTGTGTGCAATTATGGATGTTCTGGAGTCGTGGAGCTATAGTTAAGGGCCGTTCGGGCTCTCGGGTGATGACAAATATTGTGGTGGCGAGGCCAGAGGCGTCAAAACGCCTTAACCATGGCATACGGTCGTGCTTGACCTAGTGTCGAGAGCTATAGGACATGCAGGAACTGGCTATGCGGTAGCATAGTCGTGTGTGCAAATATGGCAGTTCTAGAGCTGTGGAGCCATGGTTAAGGGCCATTCGGGTTCTCGGGCGGTAATAAACGCTGTGGTGGAGAGGCCAAAGATGTTAAAATGCCTTAACCATGGTGCATGGGTGTGCTTGACTTGGTGCGAGGAGCCGTAGGACGCATAGGAACCGGCCGTGCGGCAGCAAAGTCGTGTGTGCAAATATGGCAGTTCTGGAGCCATGGAGCCGAGGTTAAGGGCCGTTCAGGCTCTTGAGCGACGACAAACGCTATGGTAGAGAGGCCAGAGGTGTCAAAATGCCTTAACCATGGCGTACGGGCTTGCTTGACTCAGTGCCGGGAGCCATAGGACGCGTTGGAACCGACCATGCGGCAGCATGGTCGTGTGTGCAAATGTGACAGTTTTACTGCCGTGGAGCCATGGTTAAGGGCCCTTCAGTCTCTCGGGTGATGGAAAACTCTATGGTGGAGAGGTGAGAGGCATCAAAATGGCTTTACCATGGCGTACGGGTGTGCTTGAACCGGTGCCGAGAGCCGTAGGATGCACAGGATCCGGCCGTGCGCCAGCACAGTCGTGTGTGCAATTATGGATGTTCTGGAGTCGTGGAGCTATAGTTAAGGGCCGTTCGGGCTCTCGGGTGATGACAAACATTGTGGTGGTGGGGCCAGAGGTGTCAAAACGCCTTAACCATGGCATACGATCGTGCTTGACCTAGTGTCGAGAGCTGTAGGACACGTAGGAACCGGCTGTGCGGTAGCATAGTCGTGTGTGCAAATATGGCAGTTCTAGAGCGGTGGAGCCATGGTTAAGGGCCATTCGGGTTCTTGGGCGGCAACAAATGCTGTGGTCTAGAGGCCAGTAGTGTCAAAACGCCTTAACCATAGTGCATGGGCGTGCTTGACTTGGTGCGAGGAGCCGTAGGATGCGCAGGAACCGGCCGTGCGGCGAAAGTCGTGTGTGCAAATATGGCGGTTACGGAGCCGTGGAGCCGAGGTTAAGTGCCGTTCAGGCTCTCGAGTGACGACAAACGCTATGGTAGAGAGGCCAGAGGTGTCAAAATGCCTTAACCATGGCATACAGGCATGCTTGACTCGGGCCGGGAGCCATAAAATGCGTTGAAACCGACCGTGCGGCAGGCATGGTCGAGTGTGCAAATATGGCGTTTTGGAGCCGTGGAGGCATGGTTAAGGGCCCTTCGGGCTCTCGGGTGATGGAAAACTCTATGGTGGAGAGGTGAGAGGCATCAAAATGGCTTAACCATGGCGTACGGGCGTGCTTGACCCGGTGCCGAGAGCCATAGGATGCACAGGATCCGACCATGCGGCAGCACGGTCGTGTGTGCAATTATGGATGTTCGAGTCGTGGAGCTGTAGTTAAGGGCCGTTCGGGCTCTCGGGTGATGACAAACATTGTGGTGGTGAGGCCGGGCGTCAAAATGCCTTAACCATGGCATACGGTCATGCTTGACCTAGTGTCAAGAGCTGTAGGACACGCACGAACCGGGCGTGCGGTAGCATATTCGTGTGTGCAAATATGGCGGTTCTAGAGCCGTGGAGCCATGGTTAAGGGCCATTCGGGTTCTCGAGGCGGCAACAAATGCTGTGGTGGAGAGGCTATAGGTGTCAAAATGCCTTAACCATGGCGTACGGGCATGCTTGACTCAGTGCCGGGAGCCATAGGATGCGTTGGAACCGACCGTGCGGCAGCATGGTCGTGTGTGCAAATATGGCGGTTACGGAGCCGTGGAGCCAAGGTTAAGGGCCGTTCAGGCTCTCGAGTGATGGCAAACGCTATGGTAGAGAGGCCAGAGGTGTCAAAATGCCTTAACCATGGCGTACGGGCATGCTTGACTCAGTGCCGAGAGCCATAGGATGCGTTGGAACCGACCGTGCGGCAGCATGGTCGTGTGTGCAAATATGGCAGTTTTGCAGCCGTGGAGCTGTGGTTAAGGGCCCTTTCAGGCTCTCGGGTGATGAAAAACTCTATGGTGGAGAGGTGAGAGGCATCAAAATGGCTTAATCATGGCGTATGAGCATGCTTGACCCGGTGCCGAGAGCCGTAGGATGCACAGGATCCGGCTGTGCGGCGGCACGACGTGTGTGCAATTATGGATGTTCTAGAGTCGTGGAGCTATAGTTAAGGGCCGTTCGGGCTCTCGGGTGATGACAAATATTGTGGTGGTGAGGCCAGAGGCGTCAAAATGCCTTAACCATGGCATACGGTCGTGCTTGACCTAGTGTCGAGAGCTATAGGACATGCAGGAACTGGCTATGCGGTAGCATAGTCATGTGTGCAAATATGGCAGTTCTAGAGCTGTGGAGCCTGTAGGGTTATGAGGGTGCTACGCTAGCCAGAAAACAAAACTTTTTCTACCTCATCGCCCAGGATCTACTGCTAGTT
This sequence comes from Themeda triandra, assembly GCA_018135685.1. NCBI lineage: Eukaryota > Viridiplantae > Streptophyta > Magnoliopsida > Poales > Poaceae > Themeda > Themeda triandra. The sequence continues at coordinate 154,553 of JAENPR010000946.1, read as the reverse complement.
ATAGGTTACGGGATTACCACTAGACGCGCAGATGCAGCGGAAGACGACTCGATGTAGTCGAACGCGTCGCAGCAGTGCCGTGCAGTTGCGTGGTCGTCCAGCAACTCCTCCCACCACTTGCGGTTCGTGCGGTTCGTCCTCGTGCTCCAGATGCAGCACCTCCGAGGTGTCACACACGTACGAGGGAGAAGCGATGCGCCTCCGGACTGCTAGGTCCGCGAGGAGCGAAGGCGAGAGCGTGGAGGGCGACGGCGGCTGCCAAAGGCGTGGATTAGGTTTGGTCGTGCCCCTCCCCTCTACTTATATAGGCGTCTCTCATGTGCCCCCGAGTTGGAGGCCCATTAGAAACCCTAAGCCTTGTCTAATTCGGGTCCAACCCGAATTAGGCTTCCAGCCCCTTAAGCGTGCGACCCTATGGGTTCACGCACACATAGACATGGGCCGAATACTCCTATTCGCCCAATAGCTGACAGCGGCCTCTAGCAAGGCGTGACAACTCCTATGTGCACGCAAATGATCATATCGACGAACCACTACGACCACATACGAGTTACTCCCTTGCCTCATGATATTTGGTTCAACTCGTGGGTTAACACTTAACCCAAGCACGGCCATGCATTTGTTGATCCAATCACTTGAGTGATCCAGTGATATCACTCTCCTCGAGAGAGGGGCAAGTCCCATCTTGATTGTCTATGTCTCACAAAGATGCTTCTCGACAAACCCGAAGACATCCTTTATAACTACCCGAACGGAGTAGCGTTTGTCGGTCCCTAAGCAAGTCGATACACATCTTGAGCACATACAAGAATCTCGGTCGAAGGACATAACGTATATGATGTGTATAGAGACAATCTCATGTCGGGTCATCCGGCCTACATGTCATACATGTGCCCACATTATTAGTTCGACATCTCCATGTCCATGACTTGTGAAACATAGTCATCAACTAATAATGTGCTAGTCTAATATTCATGTGTGTCCTCACATGAACTCCAACCAGGGACGAATATAGAATAACCATACAAGTAAAAGAGTTCCACAAACAATTCACATAATTGCCAATCAATACAAGTTGTCTTTAATGGATATTCAATGGACACATTCTACATATCATGGATACAAGCGGAATATCATCATCTCTATGATTACCTCTAGGGCATATTCCCAACAGTCTCCCACTTGCACTAGAGTTAATCTCTAATATGTCTAATCCCCATAGACCTTATGTGCGCCTCATGCTTAGGGCAGTGGAAGAGCCTTTGTCAACGGATCTGCTACATTCAAATCCGTATGTATTTTGCACATTTTAATTTCACCTTCACCGATGAACCGTCGAATGAGGTGAAATTTCCGCCGTACATGTTTGTTCTTCGGTGATTCCTTGGCTCCTTAGCCTGCGCTATCGCCCCATTATTATCACAATGTAGATTCAATGGGCTAGCCGCATTAGGAAACACACCAAGATCAATGAGGAAACGCCTCATCCAAACACCTTCCTTTGCGGCTTCCGAAGCCGCAATGTACTCGGCTTCGTTGTAGAATCGAGACCTTGTCTCCTCGCTTGGAACTTTTCCACTTACGCACCACCATTTACCGTGAACATGAAACCCGATTGAGATTGTGAATCATCTACATCGTTTGGAAGCTAGCATCGATGTAACCATTTACAACGAGCTCTTCCTCACCTCCATAGATCGGAACTCATCCTTAGTTCTTCTCAAGTACTTAAGGATGTTTTTAACCAGCGTCCAAACTCTCACCAGGATTGCCTTGGTACCAGCTCGCAACACTTAGAGCATATGAGACATCTCGGGCGAGTACATATCATGGCATACATGATGGAACCGATTTTGCCGAAGCATATGGAACCTTACTCATGCGTTTGCGCTCTTCATCGATGAAGGACATTGTTTGTCGCTAAAGCGCATACCATGTGACATAGGCAAGAACCCTTTCTTGGATTGCTCCATGTTGAACCATTTCAACACCTTGTCAATATATGTATCTTGGCATAATCCTATTAGCCTTTTCGATCTATCTCTATAGATCTTAATGCCCAAGATGTATCTTTTGCATCTCCCAAAATCCTTCATAGAAAAACTATTATTCGGTGAAGTCTTTACTGATTGCAACATAGGAATGTCATTCCCAATCAATAGTATGTCATCCACATACAAGATTAGAAATACAATAGCGCTCCCACTAGCCTTTTGGTAAACACAAGGCTCTTCTTCATTCTGACGGAAGCCAAACCCTTTGACAACCTCATCAAAACGAATGTTCCAACTCCGAGATGCTTGCTTTAACCCATAAATAGATTTCTTAAGCTTGCATATTTTTCCAGCATTATTTGGATCAACAAAACCTTCGGGCTGTATCATATACACGTCCTCTTCCAAATTTCCATTTAGAAAGGCTGTTTTAACATCCATCTCGCAAATTTCATAATCGAAATAGGCGGCTATTGCTAGAATGATCCGGATAGATTTAAGCATCGCTCTTTTGGAGAGAATGTCTCGTCGTAGTCAATTCCTTGAACTTGCTGAAAACCCTTTGCGACAAGTCGAGCTTTATAGACGTGAACATTTCCGTCCATATCTTTCTTCTTTTTATAGATCCATTTGCACTCGATGGGTCTAACACCATCGAGCGGGTCAACCAAGTTCCAAACTTGATTATTTCCCATGGAATCTATCTCGGATCTCATGGCACTCTGCCATTGCTCGAAATCGAGTCCATCATAGCTTCGCGTATGTTGCGGGTTCGTCATCGTCCAACAATAATAGATCCCCACGCAATTCGCGAAGTCTTGCCGATCTTCGTGGTTGTGGAGGTGTTTCGTGGCCACGGGCATCTCAACTTGTTCTCGCTACATTAGCATCACTCGTAGAGTCCTTCTCGACGGCTCATCTTGAACTTCTTCAAGATACACCTTTTGTCCACTCTTCTCTCTTTTGAGAAACTCTTTCTCTAAGAAAACACCGTTTCGAGCAACAAACACTTTGCCCTACGAGCGGTTGTAGAAGTAATATCCTAAAGTTTCCTTTGGATATCCCACGAAAAAACACTTGTCCTATTTGGGTGTTAGCTTATCTGATATAAGCCATTTGACATAAACCTCACAACCCCAAATTTTTAGAAAAGACAAACTAGGACTCTTCCCAGTCCATATCTCATATGGTGTCTTAACTACGGACTTAGATGGTACTCTATTCAATGTGAAAGCGGCTGTTTCTAGAGCATATCCCCAAAACGATAAAGGTAGGTCCGACTGGCTCATCATAGACCGAACCATGTCCAACAAAGTCCGATTACGCCGCTCGACACGCCATTTCTCTCGTGGCGTTCCGGGTGGCGTAAGCGTGGAACAATTCCGCAACTCTTAAGATGATTGCTAAACTCATGACTCAAATATTCGCCTCCACGATCGGATCGCAAGGCCTTAATTTTCTTGCCACGTTGGTTCTCTACTTCATTCTGAAATTCTTTGAACTTTTCAAATGTTTCGGACTTATGCTTCATTAGGTAGACATAGCCATATCTACTAAAGTCATCGGTAAAAGTTATGAAGTATTGAAAACCGCCTCTAGCTGTCGTGCTCATTGGTCCACATACATCACTATGTACTAGTTCCAATAAGTCGACGCTCTCTCGGGAAAACCCGAGAAAGGCGTCTTGGTCATCTTGCCTAAAAGGCAAGCCTCACATGTCTCGTAAGATTCAAAATCAAACGAAGTTAGAAGTCCATCATCATGGAGCCTCTTCATGTGATTTTCACTTATATGACCCAAACGACAATGCCACATATATGTAGGACTTAACTCATTAAGCCGAGGCCTTTTAGCATTAACATTACGAGACAAGTGCATCATCAAGATTTAAAATAAATAATCCATTCACAATGGATACAAGAGCCACAAACATATCATTCTTCGAGATAACACAACCATTGTCTTTACTCGCAAATGAATAACCATCCTTCATCAAACATGAAGGTGACACAATGTTTCGACTTAGACTAGGAACAAAATAACAATTATTCAATTCCATGACAAATCCCGACGGCAGTGAAGTTGCATCATCCCGACGTTCAACGCAAAGAACTCTTGCATTGTTGCCCACGCGGAAATCAACCTCTCCTTTCTTCACGCTTCTACTTCTTATCATTCCCCGCATCGTATTGCAAATATGAGCAACCGATCCGGTATCAAATACCCAAGAATTGATATAAGAGTTAGCGAGGAAGATGTCTGTAACATAAACAACAAGCGTACGATCCGGTGTTGCCAATCAATACAAGTTGTCTTTAATGGATATTCAATGGACACATTCTACATATCATGGATACAAAGCGGAATATCATCATCTCTATGATTACCTCTAGGGCATATTCCCAACAGTACGGGCATGCTTGACTCAGTGCCAGGAGCCATAGGATGTGTTGGAACTGACCGTGCGGCAGCATGGTCATGTGTGCAAATATGGCAGTTCTGGAGCCGTGGAGCCAAGGTTAAGGGCCGTTCAGGCTCTCGAGCGATGGCAAACGCTATGGTAGAGAGGCCAGAGGTGTCAAAATGCCTTAACCATGGCGTACGGGCATGCTTGACTCAGTGCCAAGAGCCATAGGATGCGTTGGAACCGACCGTGCGGCAGCATGGTCGTGTGTGCAAATATGGCAGTTTTGCAGCCGTGGAGCTGTGGTTAAGGGCCCTTCAGGCTCTCGGGTGATGAAAAACTCTATGGTGGAGAGGTGAGAGGCATCAAAATGGCTTAACCATGGCGTACGGGCGTGCTTGACCCGGTGCCGAGAGCCGTAGGATGCACAGGATCCGGCCGTGTGGCAGCACGACGTCGTGTGTGCAATTATGGATGTTCGGAGTCGTGGAGCTATAGTTAAGGGCCGTTCGGGCTCTCGGGTGATGAAAAATATTATGGTGGTGAGGCCGGGGCGTCAAAATGCCTTAACCATGGCATACGGTCGTGCTTGACCTAGTGTCGAGAGCTATAGGACATGCGGGAACCGGGCGTGCGGTAGCATAGTCGTGTGTGCAAATATGGCGCTTCTAGAGCTGTGGAGCCATGGTTAAGGGCCATTCGGGTTCTCGGGAGGTAATAAATGCTGTGGTGGAGAGGCCAAAGGTGTTAAAATGCCTTAACCATGGTGCATGGGCGTGCTTGACTTGGTGCAAGGAGCCGTAGGACGCATAGGAACCGGCCGTGCGGCAGCAAAGTCATGTGTGCAAATATGGCAGTTCTGGAGCCGTGGAGCCAAGGTTAAGGGCCGTTCGGGCTCTCGAGCAACGACAAACGCTATGGTAGAGAGGCCGAGGTGTCAAAATGCCTTAACCGTGGCGTACGGGCTTGCTTGACTCGGTCGGGAGCCATAGGACGCGTTGGAACCGACCATGCGGCGGCATGGTCGTGTGTGCAAATGTGGCGGTTTACTGCCGTGGAGCCATGGTTAAGGGCCCTTCGGGCTCTCGGGTGATGGAAAACTCTATGGTGGAGAGGTGAGAGGCATCAAAATGGCTTAACCATGGCGTCCGGGTGTGCTTGAACCGGTGCCGAGAGCCGTAGGATGCACAGGGATCCGGCCGTGCGCCGGCACAGTTGTGTGTGCAATTATGGATGTTCGGAGTCGTGGAGCTATAGTTAACGGCCGTTCGGGCTCTCTCGGGTGATGACAAACATTGTGGTGGTGGGGCTAGAGGTGTCAAAATGCCTTAACCATGGCATACGGTCGTGCGACCTAGTGTCGAGAGCCGTAGGACACGTAGGAACCGGGCCGTGTGGTAGCATAGTCGTGTGTGCAAATATGGCGGTTCTAGAGCGGTGGAGCCATGGTTAAGGGCCATTCGGGTTCTTGGGCGGCAACAAATGCTGTGGTCGAGAGGCCGGCGGTGTCAAAACGCCTTAACCATAGTGCATGGGCGTGCTTGACTTGGTGCGAGGAGCCGTAGGATGCGCAGGAACCGGCCGTGCGGCGGCAAAGTCGTGTGTGCAAATATGGCGGTTACGGAGCCGTGGAGCCGAGGTTAAGTGCCGTTCGGGCTCTCGAGTGATGGCAAACGCTATGGTAGAGAGGCCGAGGTGTCAAAATGCCTTAACCATGGCGTACGGGCATGCTTGACTCGAGCCGGGAGCCATAAAATGCATTGGAACCGACCGTGCGGCGGCATGGTCGAGTGTGCAAATATGGCGCTTTTGGAGCCGTGGAGGCATGGTTAAGGGTCCTTCGGGCTCTCGGGTGATGGAAAACTCTATGGTGGAGAGGTGAGAGGCATCAAAATGGCTTAACCATGGCGTACGGGCGTGCTTGACCCGGTGCCGAGAGCCATAGGATGCACGGGATCCGGCCGTGCGGCAAAGCACGGTCGTGTGTGCAATTATGGATGTTCGAGTCCTGGAGCTGTAGTTAAGGGCCGTTCGGGCTCTCGGGTGATGACAAACATTGTGGCGGTGAGGCCGGAGGCATCAAAATGCCTTAACCATGGCATACGGTCATGCTTGACCTAGTGTCAAGAGCTGTAGGACACGCACGAACCGGGTGCGGTAGCATATTCGTGTGTGCAAATATGGCGTTCTAGAGCCGTGGAGCCATGGTTAAGGGCCATTCGGTTCCCGGTGGCAACAAACACCGTGGTGGAGAGGCTAGAGGTGTCAAAATGCCTTAACCATGGCGTACGGGCATGCTTGACTCGGTGCCGGGAGCCATAGGATGCGTTGGAACCGACCGTGCGGCGGCATGGTCGTGTGTGCAAATATGGCGGTTCGGAGCCGTGGAGCCAAGGTTAAGGGCCGTTCGGGCTCTCGAGCGATGGCAAACGCTATAGAAGAGAGGCCAGAGGTGTCAAAATGCCTTAACCATGGTGTACGAGCATGCTTGACTCAGTGCCGAGAGCCATAGGATGCGTTAGAACCGACCGTGCGGCAGCATGGTCGTGTGTGCAAATATGGCAGTTTTGCAGCCATGGAGCTGTGGTTAAGGGCCCTTCAGGCTCTCGAGTGATGAAAAACTCTATGGTGGAGAGGTGAGAGGCATCAAAATGGCTTAACCATGGCGTACGGGCGTGCTTGACCCGGTGCCGAGATCCGTAGGATGCACGGGATCCGGGCGTGCGGCGGCACGGTCGTGTGTGCAATTATGGATGTTCGGAGTCGTGGAGCTATAGTTAAGGGCCGTTCGGGCTCTCGGGTGATGACAAATATTGTGGTGGTGAGGCCGGAGGCATCAAAATGCCTTAACCATGGCATACGGTCGTGCTTGACCTAGTGTCGAGGGGTATAGGACATGCGGAACCGGCCGTGCGGTAGCATAGTCGTGTGTGCAAATATGGCGGTTCTAGAGCCGTGGAGCCATGGTTAAGGGCCATTCGGGTTCTCGGGCGGTAATAAACGCTGTGGTGGAGAGGCCAAAGGTGTTAAAACGCCTACCATGGTGCATGGGCGTGCTTGACTTGGTGCGATGAGCCAGTAGGACGCATAGGAACCGGCCGTGCGGCGGCAAAGTCGTGTGTGCAAATATGGCGGTTCGGAGCCGTGGAGCCGAGGTTAAGGGCCGTTCGGGCTCTCGAGCGACGACAAACACTATGGTAGAGAGGCCGGAGGTGTCAAAATGCCTTAACCATGGCGTATGGGTGTTGGTATAAATTAAGTGCACATAAAATAAGAAGGATTCCGCAGCGCACTGAGAATATACCATTGTAGCATTTTACCGGGAGTAAACCAGGTATCGTTATTTATATTTTACCACGGGAAGCAAGGGTTAAAGAATCGATAACTCACCATCATGTATCTCGCTAACTTAGTAAACCAACTAGACTAAAGCGGGGTAATTGATATATATATAAAAGGTAATATAAATAATAAAGCACATATGAGAATTCTATGATAAATGAGTAGCTAGCCGAGTGAGAGGACAACGGAAGAGATCAAGGTTCCTATATACTTCTCTATTACTTTGGTTCTATGATAATAGGGGATGGATAGATATAGCAATCATACAATAGCACTTCGGGACATCGAACACTAGCCACGAGACATGGATGAGAAGGGGGCTAGGAAGCTCCGACTACGGTCCTACAAACACCAACCCGAACGAGGTGGAATACGACGGCCGTCGGGGCTGTCACGATCCTGGGCTACCACAACAATCCGTGGGATTGGGTGCAATCTCGAGTAACCTCTAGTCTAGACACCATGTCTACACTATCAATTACTACTCTAATTACCTAGGATAACTAGAGCACTCGATGCGAGCGAAGATCCCATACTAAAGCATAACTACTATACTAACAATCACAAGATAGGCATAAAAGTAAATAGAGAAGATAAATATATTAAAGCATAAGTCTTACAAAGAGTAGATACAAAGACATACCAAATCTCTAAAGACTTCTCCGAACCGGAGCACAGCTCCACTCTCCCTAACTCTCATCTAGATCTAATCTACTACATTGGAATGTCTAGCTCTAATTCTCTAGAGAAGAGAAGTCATCCATTCAAGGGACGCCTCTACAACTCTGATCCCGCTGGGAGACAATGAATTAGGGTTTAAGGGATTGCCTCCTCCAGGGGCCAGGGGCCCTGCTTATATAGCCCTCTAAGATGCACCACAACCCTCGGATCAAACTGACCTAAATGGATGATTATTATTCATCCTCAAAGGCGGTGGAACAGGGATCCGCGAGGCTGACTCTGATTGGTTGAAGTCCCCAGTTGGTCGACTCTAGGGGGGAGTCGGCCGACTCTCCACCGAGCCGGTTCGGGCTCCCGTTTGGTCCAGAGCCTTCTCGAACCTTCCAGATTACAGAATTTTCACCGGTTCCCGATTATCTCTATGTAAACCTGACATGTGGGCCTTCCTTGGGTATTTTCAGCTGACACCCTGCAGAAACAGACATTCACCAAAACTCGTGGAATTCCATTAGTGTAAGCCCTATATCTAGAAGGTAATTATGTTTAGGTCCTTTTTCATGTCTAGTTGACGGTAAAAATTGACACTTAACGACCATCAACAACTCCCCCAAGCTTAACTTTTGCTCGTCCCTGAGCAAAGATAAACTCAGTGTGGATCAGGAGTTGCTACAATGCTTTCACGCCTCAAAAGTACTCATGCGTTCAAACAAGAACTCTCCTCTGAATTAGAATAAACTATTCTGACTCAAAACTTACTCATATTACCTTTCACCATGGGGCTTGTAACCGTCACTTGGGTCTTGAGCGGTTGAAAGATAGAACGGTCAAGTCAAGCGCCATGTTTCTCGCTCTTTGATCAACTATTATTCCGGAGTTTTTGCGAAGTTTTGAAATAAAACTCGAGTTCCTTGTATGAACCTTTCGGTCTCTCATTTGTGGTATTTTTGGATCCTCTCCAAGGCATGTGTGTAGCATATGCCTTCTCTCTTCTCTCAAAATATGTGGTATTTATGGAACTAAGGCATAATGGAAAGTGCCTTCTCTCTCACCCCTACTTTCTAATAGGCTTATGTGGAGCTCATAGGTGGAGAGACACTCAAACTCACTTGCATATATTGCACGGTTAAGACATGGATCCAATAGGAACTAAAATAATAATAAAGTCATATTGCATGTGAATGAGGAAATGGATGATAAGATGATGATAGGATGATGATGATAAGGAAATGATTATGAGGGGTGATCACTTGGTGAACATCTACTTCTACACTTGCTCCTTTGGGGATAACATGACTCCCTTTATTCGGAAACCTTGAAACTTCTTGAAAGGAAGGACTTGGCTACTCTTTCTTTCTTTCTTTTTTTTTCTTTCTTCTTTTTTTCTCTCTCTCTCTTTTTTTTTAGAGCAACCAATCCTCTGAAAACGAACTTTAGCAACGGGGAGTGTATAACTTGAAATGATAATGACTGGAGCTTTTATGTAGGCAAATGGAATGGGTATGATTATTTCTAGATGTTCACTCCCAGGATAGGAGTAGAACCTTTTCTGGATGAAGTGAAATGAGTGGCGTGTGTATATGTGGATGGATGGATGAATGGATGGATGCATACTCCCAGGGTAGGAGCAGCATAAGTGCGTATCTCCAGGGTAGAGACAGCACAATATATGGGGGAATGCATACTCCCAGGGTAGGAGCAGCACAGATGCATATCTCTAGGGTAGAGATAGCACAATATGTGGTGGATATGGATCTATATATGGGTGGTACTTCTAGGGACAGAAGTAGCACAGAATGAATGTAGTATTTATAAAATGGGTGCATGCTTCGAGGACGAAGTAGCATAGATCAATGGATGGAGAGCACATAGTATTGACTTTAACCGCATGATCGATTCCTTATGTGTCCACAAGATAACCACACTCAATGCCTATAAAGACTACACTCAATGCCTACATTATGATCTATATAAATAGATGTGTCTTCCTAATCTAGTAAGCATGAATATATGGTCATGTGGTAGGAATTTGAACTCTCGTCATAAAGGAACTCGTCATGCAAAAATTTAAGATTTTCAAAGATAAATTCTCCAACTCTAGCATCTCTAGGAGCAAGATGGACAACAGGCTCAAAACCTTCCCATATCATACCCGTCAACCAACTAGATTTAGATCAAGTGTTTGCTACCCACAAGTTTCGGTTCGAGCAAATCTCAAATCTAAACAAGTTGTGTCCAAAACTCGGGAGAGTGCAAGGTTGAAAACTAGGTACTTGAAAGGAATTACGGCAGAGCAACTATTCATCTCTCCATGTAGAGTTTATTCTAGGGATCACTTTTAAGACAGGCTACAAGAACTCTCCAAAAGTAGAAAAGAAATCTTTCTGGGTTTCTATAGTTATGCATCTTCTTTTCTTTTCTTTTTTAGTTGTTTTAACAAAGCAAACTCTAACAAAGCATAGATAGATAAGTTGGAAACACTTAGCTTGGTACACGGGGGATGCCCTCCCCCAAGCTGGATGTTGACATAGTCTGCTGATGTTGCTGACAGGCAATGAAGACGTTCGAGTCCTCCTGGAGTGTCGTAGATAGTTGCTGTTTGAGACAGTGTTCAAGTGTCGCGGGCAGCACTCCGACAGGGGACTGGATGTCCTTCTGCCTGTTTAGCTCTTCTTGATCCTTTATGTTCTGTGAAGCTCAAATAGACAACAAAGCTTGTGGAACTGATTAAGCATTAGTGATAAAAACCTCTAAGCCTTGGTTGTCTAGAACGCCTTAACTCAAATGTCTTCGACGGGATCACAAGAAATATTTTTATCTTTTTATAATAAAAGGGATGCGAGACGAGAGATGAAAGAGCATGATGGTGAGGAAATTTTTTTTTTCTTTTTAGATGCAAAATGTATGAATGAATGCAAGAAACTAAACATGCAATGGATGAGCAAACATAAAAGAGTGGAGTGGATGCATGAATTCTTAAAAGTAAACATGTAGTGAGGTGCAAGAATTTAAAAGATAACTACTCATAATTTTAAAGTCCATGAGCAAGACTATCTCACCGTTCTTGATCATACTTACCATGACTCACGGATGAAATTTGTGAGTAGTGTTGCGGCATCTATGTTCATCACTTATTGTGACGACGACATTTTCTCCAATCTCGCACATGGTTAGAATAATATATATGTATACACAAACCTATGAGATGGCAGGGTTCCAGTTGAATGTTGAATGTTGAGGGACCCTGGGCTCTTCAATGTCTTGTGGAAGCTTGTCGGAAGGTCGAAACGACATCTTTTGTCCTGTCTATTCCACACTCAATAGAACAAGGGGTAATCCTACTAAAGCTAGTGATACACTAAATTAGCGAGACATCAAGATCATTATCAAAAACTTAACACCGATTGCTTCCCGACAACGGTGCCAAAAATGCTTGTTGGTATAAATTAAGTGCACATAAAATAAGAAGGATTCCGCAAGCGCACTGAGAATATACCATTGTAGCATTTTACCGGGAGTAAACCAGGTATCGTTATTTATATTTTACCACGGGAAGCAAGGGTTAAAGAATCGATAACTCACCATCATGTATCTACTAACTTAGTAAACCAACTAGACTAAAGCAGGGGTAATTGATATATATATAAAAGGTAATATAAATAATAAAGCACATATGAGAATTCTATGATAAATGAGTAGCTAGCCAGAGTGAGAGGACAACGGAAGAGATCAAGGTTCCTATATACTTCTCTATTACTTTGGTTCTATGATAACAGGGGATGGATAGATATAGCAATCATACAATAGCACTTCGGGACATCAGAACACTAGCCATAGACATGGATGAGAAGGGGGCTAGGAAGCTCCGACTACGGTCCTACAAACACCAACCCGAACGAGGTGGAATACGACGGCCGTCAGGACTGTCACGATCCTGGGGCTACCACAACAATCCGTGGGATTGGGTGCAATCTCAGGTAACCTCTAGTCTAGACACCATGTCTACACTATCAATTACTACTCTAATTACCTAGGATAACTAGAGCACTCGATGCGAGTGAAGATCCCATAATAAAGCATAACTACTATACTAACAATCAAAAGATAGGCATAAAAGTAAATAGAGAAGATAAATATATTAAAGCATAAGTCTTACAAAGAGTAGATACAAAGACATACCAAATCTCTGAAGACTTCTCCAGAACCGGAGCGCAGCTCCACTCTCCCTAACTCTCATCTAGATCTAATCTACTACATTGGAATGTCTAGCTCTAATTCTCTAGAGAAGAGAAGTCATCCATTCAAGGGACGCCTCTACAACTCTGATCCCGCTGGGAGATAATGAATTAGGGTTTAAGGGATTGCCTCCTCCAGGGGCCAGGTGCCCTGCTTATATAGCCCTCTAAGATGCACCACAGCCCTCGGATCAAACTGACCTAAATGGATGATTATTATTTATCCTCAAAGGCGGTAGAATAGGGATCCGCGAGGCTGACTCTGATTGGTTGAAGTCCCCAGTCGGCCGACTCTAGGGGGGAGTCGGCCGACTCTCCACCGAGCCGGTTCGGGCTCCCGTTTGGTCCAGAGCCTTCTCGAACCTTCCAGATTACAGAATTTTCACTGGTTCCCGATTATCTCTATGTAAACCCGACATGTGGGCCTTCCTTGGGTATTTTCACCGACACCCGCGTAAACAGACATTCACCAAAACTCGTGGAGTTCCATTAGTGTAAGCCCTATATCTAGAAGGTAATTATGTTTAGGTCCTTTTTCATGTCTAGTTGACGGTAAAAATTGACACTTAACGACCGTCAACAACGGGCTTGCTTGACTCGGTCCGGGAGCCATAGGACGCGTTGGAACCGACCATGCGGCAAAGATGGTCGTGTGTGCAAATGTGGCGGTTTTGGAGCCGTGGAGCCATGGTTAAGGGCCCTTCGGGCTCTCGGGTGATGGAAAACTCTATGGTGGAGAGGTGAGAGGCATCAAAATGGCTTAACCATGGCGTACGGGCGTGCTTGACCCGGTGCCGAGAGCCATAGGATGCACGGGATCCGGCCGTGCGGCGCACGGTCGTGTGTGCAATTATGGATGTTCGAGTCGTGGAGCTGTAGTTAAGGGCCGTTCGGGCTCTCGGGTGATGACAAACATTGTGGTGGTGAGGCCGGAGGCATCAAAATGCCTTAACCATGGCATACGGTCATGCTTGACCTAGTGTCAAGAGCAGTAGGACACGCACGAACCGGGCGTGCGGTAGCATATTCGTGTGTGCAAATATGGCGGTTCTAGAGCTGTGGAGCCATGGTTAAGGGCCATTCGGTTCTCGAGCGGCAACAAACGCTGTGGTGGAGAGGCTAAAGGTGTCAAAATGCCTTAACCATGGCGTACGGGCATGCTTGACTCAGTGCCGGGAGCCATAGGATGCGTTGGAACCGACCGTGCGGCAGCATGGTCGTGTGTGCAAATATGGCGGTTCGGAGCCGTGGAGCCAAGGTTAAGGGCCGTTCGGGCTCTCGAGCGATAGGAAACGCTATGGTAGAGAGGCCCGAGAGGTGTCAAAATGCCTTAACCATGGCGTACGGGCATGCTTGACTCGGTCTTGCCGAGAGCCATAGGATGCGTTGGAACCGACCGTGCGGCAAAGCATGGTCGTGTGTGCAAATATGGCGGTTTTGCGGCCGTGGAGCCATGGTTAAGGGCCCTTCAGGCTCTCGGGTGATGAAAAACTCTATGGTGGAGAGGTGAGAGGTATCAAAATGGCTTAACCATGGCGTGCGGGCATGCTTGACCCGGTGCCGAGAGCCGTAGGATGCACGGGATCCGGGCGTGCGGCGGCACGTCGTGTGTGCAATTATGGATGTTCGAGTCGTGGAGCTATAGTTAAGGGCCGTTCGGGCTCTCGGGTGATGACAAATATTGTGGTGGTGAGGCCGGAGGCGTCAAAACGCCTTAACCATGGCATACGGTCATGCTTGACCTAGTGTCGAGAGCTATAGGACATGCAGGAACCGGGCGTGCGGCAGCATAGTTGTGTGTGCAAATATGGCAGTTCTAGAGCCGTGGAGCCATGGTTAAGGGCCATTCGGGTTCTCGGGCGGTAATAAACACTGTGGTGGAGAGGCCAAAGGTGTTAAAACGCCTTAACCATGGTGCATGGGCGTGCTTGACTTGGTGCGAGGAGCCGTAGGACGCATAGGAACCGGCCGTGCGGCAGCAAAGTCGTGTGTGCAAATATGGCGGTTACGGAGCCGTGGAGCCGAGGTTAAGGGCCGTTCGGGCTCTCGAGCGACAACAAACGCTATGGTAGAGAGGCCGAGGTGTCAAAATGCCTTAACCATGGCGTACGGGCTTGCTTGACTCGGTCGGAGCCATTGGACGCGTTGGAACCGACCATGCGGCAAAGCATGGTCGTGTGTGCAAATGTGGCGGTTTTACGCCGTGGAGCCATGGTTAAGGGCCCTTCGGGCTCTCGGGTGATGGAAAACTCTATGGTGGAGAGGTGAGAGGCATCAAAATGGCTTAACCATGGCGTACGGGTGTGCTTGAACCGGTGCCGAGAGCCGTAGGATGCACGGGATCCGGCCGTGCGTGCGCCGGCACGTCGTGTGTGCAATTATGGATGTTCGGAGTCGTGGAGCTATAGTTAAGGGCCGTTCGGGCTCTCGGGTGATGACAAACATTGTGGTGGTGGGGCCGGAGGTGTCAAAACGCCTTAACCATGGCATACGGTCGTGCTTGACCTAGTGTCGAGAGCTATAGGACACGTAGGAACCGGGCGTGCGGTAGCATAGTCGTGTGTGCAAATATGGCGGTTCTAGAGCGGTGGAGCCATGGTTAAGGGCCATTCGGGTTCTTGGGCGGCAACAAATGCTGTGGTCGAGAGGCCAGCGGTGTCAAAATGCCTTAACCATAGTGCATGGGCGTGCTTGACTTGGTGCGAGGAGCCGTAGGATGCGCAGGAACCGGCCGTGCGGCAAAGGCAAAGTCGTGTGTGCAAATATGGCGGTTACGGAGCCATGGAGCCGAGGTTAAGTGCCGTTCGGGCTCTCGAGTGATGACAAATGCTATGGTAGAGAGGCCGAGGTGTCAAAATGCCTTAACCATGGCGTACGGGCATGCTTGACTCGAGCCGGGAGCCATAAAATGCGTTGGAACCGACCGTGCGGCAGCATGGTCGAGTGTGCAAATACGGCAGTTTTGGAGCCGTGGAGGCATGGTTAAGGGCCCTTCGGGCTCTCGGGTGATGGAAAACTCTATGGTGGAGAGGTGAGAGGCATCAAAATGGCTTAACCATGGCGTACGGGCGTGCTTGACCCGGTGCCGAGAGCCATAGGATGCACGGGATCCGGCCGTGCGGCGGCAAAGCACGGTCGTGTGTGCAATTATGGATGTTCGAGTCGTGGAGCTATAGTTAAGGGCCGTTCGGGCTCTCGGGTGATGACAAACATTGTGGTGGTGAGGCCGGAGGCATCAAAACGCCTTAACCATGGCATACGGTCATGCTTGACCTAGTGTCAAGAGCCAGTAGGACACGCATGAACCGGCCGTGCGGTAGCATATTCGTGTGTGCAAATATGGCGTTCTAGAGCCGTGGAGCCATGGTTAAGGGCCATTCGGGTTCTCGGCGGCAACAAACGCTGTGGTGGAGAGGCTAGAGGTGTCAAAATGCCTTAACCATGGCATACGGGCATGCTTGACTCGGTGCGGGAGCCATAGGATGCGTTGGAACCGACCGTGCGGTAGCATGGTCGTGTGTGCAAATATGGCGGTTACGGAGCCGTGGAGCCAAGGTTAAGTGCCGTTCGGGCTCTCGAGTGATGGCAAACGCTATGGTAGAGAGGCCGAGGTGTCAAAATGCCTTAACCATGGCGTACGGGCATGCTTGACTCGAGCCGGAGCCATAAATGCGTTGGAACCGACCGTGCGGCGATGGTCGAGTGTGCAAATATGGCGTTTTGGAGCCGTGGAGGCATGGTTAAGGGCCCTTCGGGCTCTCGGGTGATGGAAAACTCTATGGTGGAGAGGTGAGAGGCATCAAAATGGCTTAACCATGGCGTACGGGCGTGCTTGACCCGGTGCCGAGAGCCATAGGATGCACGGGATCCGGCCGTGCGGCAAAGCACGGTCGTGTGTGCAATTATGGATGTTCGGAGTCGTGGAGCTATAGTTAAGGGCCGTTCGGGCTCTCGGGTGATGACAAACATTGTGGTGGTGAGGCCGGAGGCATCAAAACGCCTTAACCATGGCATACGGTCATGCTTGACCTAGTGTCAAGAGCTATAGGACACGCACGAACCGGGCCGTGCGGTAGCATATTCGTGTGTGCAAATATGGCGTTCTAGAGCCGTGGAGCCATGGTTAAGGGCCATTCGGGTTCTCGGGCGGCAACAAACTATGTGGTGGAGAGGCTAGAGGTGTCAAAATGCCTTAACCATGGCGCGGGCATGCTTGACTCGGTGCGAGGAGCCATAGGATGCGTTGGAACCGGCCGTGCGGCAGCATGGTCGTGTGTGCAAATATGGCAGTTCTGGAGCCATGGAGCCAAGGTTAAGGGCCGTTCAGGCTCTCGAGCAATAGCAAACGCTATGGTAGAGAGGCCAGAGGTGTCAAAATGCCTTAACCATGGCGTACGGGCATGCTTGACTCGGTGCGAGAGCCATAGGATGCGTTGGAACCGACCGTGCGGCAGCATGGTCGTGTGTGCAAATATGGCGTTTTGCGCCGTGGAGCCATGGTTAAGGGCCCTTCGGGCTCTCGGGTGATGAAAAACTCTATGGTGGAGAGGTGAGAGGCATCAAAATGGCTTAACCATGGCGTACGGGCGTGCTTGACCCGGTGCCGAGAGCCGTAGGATGCAAAGGATCCGGCTGTGCGGCGGCACGGTCGTGTTTGCAATTATGGATGTTCGGAGTCGTGGAGCTATAGTTAAGGGCCGTTCGGGCTCTCGGGTGATGACAAATATTGTGGTGGTGAGGCCGAGGCGTCAAAACGCCTTAACCATGGCATACGGTCGTGCTTGACCTAGTGTCGAGAGCTATAGGACATGCGGAACCGGCCGTGCGGTAGCATAGTCGTGTGTGCAAATATGGCGTTCTAGAGCGGTGGAGCCATGGTTAAGGGCCATTCGGGTTCTCGGGTGGCAATAAACGCTATGGTGGAGAGGCCAAAGGTGTTAAAACATCTTAACCATGGTGCATGGGCGTGCTTGACTTGGTGCGAGGAGCCGTAGGATGCGCATAGGAACCGGCCGTGCGGCAAAGAAAAGTCGTGTGTGCAAATATGGCGGTTCGGAGCCGTGGAGCCGAGGTTAAGGGCCGTTCGGGCTCTCGAGCGACGACAAATGCTATGGTAGAGTGGCCGGAGGTGTCAAAATGCCTTAACCATGGCGTACGGGCTTGCTTGACTCGGTGCCGGAGCCATAGGATGCGTTGGAACCGACCATGCGGCGGCATGGTCGTGTGTGCAAATGTGGCGTTTTGGAGCCATGGAGCCATGGTTAAGGACCCTTCAGGCTCTCAGGTGATGGAAAACTCTATGGTGGAGAGGTGAGAGGCATCAAAATGGCTTAACCATGGCGTACGGGTGTGCTTGAACCGGTGCCGAGAGCCGTAGGATGCACAGGATCCGGCCGTGCACCAGCACAGTCGTGTGTGCAATTATGGATGTTCTGGAGTCATGGAGCTATAGTTAAGGGCCATTCGGGCTCTCGAGTAATGACAAACATTGTGGTGGTGGGGCCAGATGTGTCAAAACGCCTTAACCATGGCATACGGTCATGCTTGACCTAGTGTCGAGAGCTGTAGGACACGTAGGAACCGGCTGTGCGGTAGCATAGTCGTGTGTGCAAATATGGCAGTTCTAGAGCGGTGGAGCCATGGTTAAGGGCCATTCGGGTTCTTGGGCGGCAACAAAAGCTGTGGTCGAGAGGCCAGCAGTGTCAAAATGCCTTAACCATAGTGCATGGGCGTGCTTGACTTGGTGCGAGGAGCCGTAGGATGCGCAGGAACCGGCCATGCGGCAGCAAAGTCGTGTGTGCAAATATGGCAGTTCTGGAGCCGTGGAGCCAAGGTTAAGTGCCGTTCAGGCTCTCGAGTGATGGCAAAGGCTATGGTAGAGAGGCCAAAGGTGTCAAAATGCCTTAACCATGGCGTACAGGCATGCTTGACTCAGAGCCGAGAGCCATAAAATGCGTTGGAACCGACCGTGCGGCAGCATGGTCGAGTGTGCAAATATGGCAGTTTTGGAGCCGTGGAGGCATGGTTAAGGGCCCTTCAGGCTCTCAGGTGATGGAAAACTCTATGGTGGAGAGGTGAGAGGCATCAAAATGGCTTAACCATGGCGTACAGGCGTGCTTGAACCGGTGCCGAGAGCCATAGGATGCACAGGATCCGACCGTGTGGCAGCACAGTCATGTGTGCAATTATGGATGTTCTGGAGTCGTGGAGCTGTAGTTAAGGGCCGTTCAGGCCCTCGGGTGATGACAAACATTGTGGTGGTGAGGCCAGAGGCATCAAAATGCCTTAACCATGGCATACGGTCATGCTTAACCTAGTGTCAAGAGCTGTAGGACACGCACGAACCGGGCCGTGCGGTAGCATATTCGTGTGTGCAAATATGGCGGTTCTAGAGCCGTGGAGCCATGGTTAAGGGCCATTCGGGTTCTCGGCGGCAACAAACGCTGTGGTGGAGAGGCTAGAGGTGTCAAAATGCCTTAACCATGGCATACGGGCATGCTTGACTCGGTGCCGGGAGCCATAGGATGCGTTGGAACCGACCGTGCGGCGGCATGGTCGTGTGTGCAAATATGGCGGTTCGGAGCCGTAGAGCCAAGGTTAAGGGCCGTTCGGCTCTTGAGCGATGGCAAACGCTATGGTAGAGAGGCTAGAGGTGTCAAAATGCCTTAACCATGGCATACGGGCATGCTTGACTCAGTGCCGAGAGCCGTAGGATGCGTTGGAACCGACCGTGCGGCGGCATGGTCGTATGTGCAAATATGGCGGTTTTGCGGCCGTGGAGGCATGGTTAAGGGCCCTTCGGGCTCTCGGGTGATGAAAAACTCTATGGTGGAGGTGAGAGGCATCAAAATGGCTTAACCATGGCGTACGGGCATGCTTGACCCGGTGCCGAGAGCCGTAGGATGCACGGGATCCGGCGTGCGGCAAACGGTCGTGTGTGCAATTATGGATGTTCGGAGTCATGGAGCTATAGTTAAGGGCCGTTTGGGCTCTCGGGTGATGACAAATATTGTGGTGGTGAGGCCGGGGCGTCAAAACGCCTTAACCATGGCATACGGTCGTGCTTGACCTAGTGTCGATAGCTATAGGACATGCGGGAACCGGGCCGTGCGGTAGCATAGTCGTGTGTGCAAATATGGCGTTTTGCGGCCGTGGAGCCGTGGTTAAGGGCCCTTCGGCTCTCGGGTGATGAAAAACTCTATGGTGGAGAGGTGAGAGGCATCAAAATGGCTTAACCATGGCGTACGGGCGTGCTTGACCCGGTGCCGAGAGCCGTAGGATGCACGGGATCCGATCGTGCGTGCAATTATGGATGTTTTGGAGTCGTGGAGCTATAGTTAAGGGCCGTTCGGGCTCTCGGGTGATGACAAATATTGTGGTGGTGAGGCCAGAGGCGTCAAAATGCCTTAACCATGGCATACGGTCGTGCTTGACCTAGTGTCGAGAGCTATAGGACATGCAGGAACTGGCTATGCGGTAGCATAGTCGTATGTGCAAATATGGCAGTTCTAGAGCTGTGGAGCCATGGTTAAGGGCCATTCAGGTTCTCAGGCGGCAACAAACGCTGTGGTGGAGAGGCTAGAGGTGTCAAAATGCCTTAACCATGGCGTACGGGCATGCTTCACTCAGTGCCAGGAGCCATAGGATGCGTTGGAACTGACCGTGCGGCAGCATGGTCGTGTGTGCAAATATGGCAGTTCTGGAGCCGTAGAGCCAAGGTTAAGGGCCGTTCAGGCTCTTGAGCGATGGCAAACGCTATGGTAGAGAGGCTAGAGGTGTCAAAATGCCTTAACCATGGCATACGGGCATGCTTGACTCAGTGCCGAGAGCCGTAGGATGCGTTGGAACCGACCGTGCGGCAGCATGGTCGTATGTGCAAATATGGCAGTTTTGCAGCCGTGGAGCTGTGGTTAAGGGCCCTTCAGGCTCTCGGGTGATGAAAAACTCTATGGTGGAGAGGTGAGAGGCATCAAAATGGCTTAACCATGGCGTACGGGCATGCTTGACCCGGTGCCGAGAGCCGTAGGATGCACAGGATCCGGCTGTGCGGCAGCACAGTCGTGTGTGCAATTATGGATGTTCTGGAGTCATGGAGCTATAGTTAAGGGCCGTTCGGGCTCTCGGGTGATGACAAATATTGTGGTGGTGAGGCCAGAGGCGTCAAAACACCTTAACCATGGCATACGGTCGTGCTTGACCTAGTGTCGATAGCTATAGGACATGCAGGAACTGGCTGTGCGGTAGCATAGTCGTGTGTGCAAATTTGGCAGTTTTGCAGCCGTGGAGCTGTGGTTAAGGGCCCTTCTGGCTCTCGGGTGATGAAAAACTCTATGGTGGAGAGGTGAGAGGCATCAAAATGGCTTAACCATGGCGTACAGGCGTCCTTGAACCGGTGCCGAGAGCCATAGGATGCACGGGATCCAGGCGTGCGGCAGCACGGTCGTGCGTGCAATTATGGATGTTCGGAGTCGTGGAGCTATAGTTAAGGGCCGTTCGGGCTCTCGGGTGATGACAAATATTGTGGTGGTGAGGCCAGAGGCGTCAAAATGCCTTAACCATGGCATACGGTCGTGCTTGACCTAGTGTCGAGAGCTATAGGACATGCAGGAACTGGCTATGCGGTAGCATAGTCGTGTGTGCAAATATGGCAGTTCTAGAGCTGTGGAGCCATGGTTAAGGGCCATTCGGGTTCTCGGGCGGTAATAAACGCTATGGTGGAGAGGCCAAAGGTGTTAAAACGTCTTAACCATGGTGCATGGGCGTGCTTGACTTGGTGCGAGGTGCCGTAGGACGCATAGGAACCGGCCGTGCGGGCAAAGGCAAAGTCGTGTGTGCAAATATGGCGTTACGGAGCCGTGGAGCCGAGGTTAAGGGCCGTTCGGGCTCTCGAGCGACGACAAACGCTATGGTAGAGAGGCCAGAGGTGTCAAAATGCCTTAACCATGGCGTACGGGCTTGCTTGACTCAGTGTTGGGTGACAACCGGGACCTAGGCACCCCGTCCCGCCGAAATGACGAGATGTCGATTCGGTTACGCAGCCGAATCGACCAAATGAGCGATTCGGTCACTCGTTTTGGCTGGCCGCGAACAGATGACCGATTCGGTTGGTCAACCGAATAGGATAACTGGGTGTTTCGGTCGCCTGTGCCAGTCGCGGGCAGACTGGCGGTCCAGCTCGCCCGTTCGCAAAGCCACCGAAACGTGCATGCAACGGCGGTTTCGGTGCCTCTAACCGAATCAGCACCGGGCGACTGGTGGGGACTTTGCTTGTGCAGGGACGTTGCGCTGCTGCTCCTGTGAAGATTGCTCGCTGCCTGGTGGGCCTGGAGTTGTTGGCCATTCGGACTGCAACTCGGAAAAGCACCAAGAAGACTGTTACGCCCCTGCTACCTACCTACGTGAGAAATCAGGAGAAGTTGCTCAAGGGCATTATAGTCATGTAAATGCCTACGGGCTCCTATAAATATGGCCCTGATGGGACTGTAAGAGAGATCGGGATACAATTGAATGCATTGAGCTTGTGTTCTGTTCATTTTGTGTTCTGTATGTCACTTCGTAGTTAGATTCAGCATCTCTCATGGTGTATGTTCGGGTTTATCACCGGAGGGGGTTCTAAGGTTTTGCCTTAGAACAACATTGGCGCCCACCGTGGTTGTCGCCGAACATACCATGGCTCCGAAAGGCAAGGTGAAGACAGGTGCGGGTCATCCAAGGAACCCGTAGTCACGGTTCGGTTGCACCCACCGAAGTTCTACAAAGACAGTCCGGTACTTTGCAATCGGGAGTTTCTATTCAGCAAGCCGAAGGTGCGGTGGCACCAGCATTGACCAGCGACGCAGCGGTCCAGTACAATCAAGAGGGCGGCACAAGCGAACTTGGTGCACTAGGAGGTGCGCTTCCGGAGGCCTGCACAACTGAAGACCCTGAAGAAGAAGAAACCGAAGAGCCCGAGGGATCGGACGTACAAAACGCCCGGCCATCAAGCGGTTAGAAGAGCGATCTGCCAAGGTGAATGCCCCGAAGCGAGATCGCGATCGGTTGCGAGCCCAAACGGCGACACAAAACCGAATGCGGCAAACCAAGAGGCAATCAACCAAGCAAGAGAAGAAGCGAGAGAAACTAGAAAGGGAAATTCGGACCCTCCGATCATCCTCGGGGAAAAATCAAGAGAAAGATGTTATCATTTTGGGAGAAAAATCACGAAGGGAAATAGCCGAAGCAATAGACTTGGCATCCCCATTATCACTTTGGAAATCCAAAGATGTCCTTGGCCACCGGGTTACGTACCGAAGTTGCCAAGTTTCAATGGGCAAATCAACCCGAGAAGGTTTATTACAAGTTATGAAGCATGTGTCCATTCGGTGGCGGCAACGACATGATCCTCGCGAAATCGTTGGTCATGGCTTTAACGATGTAGCATACGACTGGTTCGTGTCCCAATGACCGTTGTCAGTCACTTCATGGCATCAGGTGAAGGTGGATCTGCTCACCACCTTTCAAGGGTTCCAAACAGACAAGAAAACAACGGCGGATCTCATGAATCTGTTCCAGCCGGACGACGAATCACTGTCAAAATACCTGGAGAGGATAATTCAATTGAAAGCTCAGCTACCGAATGTGTCAGACGATATTGTTATCGCCGCGGCGATCAAGGGACTGAAGATAGGGCCTTGCGCTCAAGCCATGTCTGGTGTACCACCAACAACAATCAAACAACTGTTTGATCAGATGCGCCAGTTCGCTAGATCAGAGGAAGACTTAGTGCAACGGAAAGCAACAAGGTATAATATCAAGCAAGCATCACCCAAGTCCAGCCAACCGAATCGGCAAGCTCGCGAGAAGAATGAGTCAAAGTCCACCGCCGTGAACAATGTGCGGAAGACTCAACCCGAGAACCAAATTAACCAAACCAAAAACTTTGGTAACCGGGCGAGGGCGGTAGAGGTTCCGGCGGCGGGCGTGGAAGGGGCGAGAGGCAGGCCGGGCCAGCCCAACACACGTATTGTGTCGTGTGTGGCGAGGACAAGGGCCATACAACAAAAGAGTGCAAATATACCCGCTAGCAAAGGAGCAAAGGGAAAAGGACGAAGCAGCCAAACCGAATGAGGCAGGAAAGCACGTTTATCATACCATGGCACCTCCTCAGCAAGCGTTTCACCATCCGGCTTTCACCCAGGCACCATGTAACCTGCCACCGGCGCAGGTATACCAGCAACCGATGGCGTGGCCGATGCCCCATATGGCGCAATATCACCAACCTATGCCAATGCACAATCAGACATTTCAGGCAGCCGCATCATCTTCAGCCACGATTGATCAGCACGCAGCGCAGCAGTCAGCGAACCCAGAAACTTCAAGAGAGCTACAAATAGTCAACACAGTCGCACCAACTAACATGATGAATTCTAGCGGGCATATCTACGCCATCACGGGTGGATCCAACTTGGAGCACGATAACAAGAGGGCCAGACGAGACTTTGTCAAGAGAGTATTGACCATCTCACCAAAAACACCGACAGCGCGCCCTGCTTGGCAGACAACCCCTATCACCTTTTCGGAATCTGATTTCAGAGTGAAGGACTTCCCACACTGCGATGCCTTGGTAGTTACAGCGTATGTTGGAGGATATACCCTCCACAACATTCTGATCGACAACGGCAGTTCAGCAGATATACTCTTCACCAAGGCATTCGACAGTATGAAACTAGACCGAAAAACACTTGACCAGCGGGAACCCCTATTCGGTTTCGGCGGAAGGAGAATAGACGCGATTGGCAAGAAAACAATCACGGTTGCATTCAGCGAGGATACAAAAGTCGAGCGGAAGAAATCGCATTCGATATAGTCGACATTGATTACCCGTATACAGCCATTTTCGGCGGAGAGGTATCATCAACAAATTCGACATGGTGATTCGGCAAACTCACTGTGTATGAAAATACCTTCACCCACCGGCATCATTTCGGTATTCGGAGATCGATCTCGGCAAGGAGAATCGACGGAAAACCCATACCAGGATACAAAGATGGTGCACGAGGTGAAATCCAAACTCAAACGAAGGAAGAGGAAGACCAAAGTAACAACAAAGAGCCAAAGGCGCTCCCCGAAAGAAACAATTTGGGTGTCCTTGAGCCCGAATCGGCCGACGAATGCGTCAATATCGGCGCAAGTTTGGGTCAGGGCGAAGCCTCAAGATTGACGGAATTCCTGCTCGAAAATCGAGACGTGTTTGCTTGGTCAACACGCGATCTGCGGGAGTAGACCGAAGTCTTGCACAAGATAGCTTGAACGTGAACCGGTCGGCCCGGGCCTAGGAAGCGAAGCTCCGCAAAATATCGACGAAAGAGCAACAGCGGCGCGGCGGCGAAGTGCGAGGCCGTTGGATGCCGATGTAATCGAGAAAAGTGCGGTACCCGAATGGCTAGCAAACGTGGTCATGGTAAAGAAGAAGAATGGCAAATGGCGAATGTGCGTTGATTTCACCGATCTCAACAAGCATTGCCCGAAGGACCCATATCCATTGCCCAGGATAGACAAATTGGTGGACATTGCGGCCGGGCCGTGAGATAATGAGTTTGCTCGATCGTTTTTCGGGTTATCACCGATATGGCTTGACCCGGAAGACCAGGAAAAGACAAGTTTCATCACACCGAGACGGCACCTTTTGTTACAAGAGAATGCCCGAAGGGCTAAGGAACGCCGGGCCGACCTTCTCCAGGTTTAACGACGAAATATTCCGGGAGCGAGAAGAAGAAGAACAATCTCGTTTCCTATGTGGACGACATTGTGGTAAAGAGCGACCAAAGGGACGCACACATCGATGATCTCAGAGAAACATTTGCAAATCTGCGTTCAAGCGGCCTCAAACTTAACCCCGACAAGTGCGTATTCGGTATCAGCAAAGGGAAGCTACTCGGTTGTTTGGTCTCCGCCAGGGGTATAGAAGCCAACCCGAGAAGATTGCAGCCATTGCAAACATGGCACCGCCTCAAAGCGGAAGGAAGTGCGAGAAACTCACGGGGAGAATTGCGGCATTAAGCGGGTTCATATCAAGATCACCGAAAGGGGATTACCATTTTTCGAGCACTCCGAAATGCATCGACTTTCGGTTGGGGACCGGAACAACAAGCAAGCTTTCGAGGAACTCAAGAAGTATCTCACTAGACTCACCACACTTTGTCGAAGCCAACATCCGGAGCAACTCGATATTATATCTAGCGGCGGCACCGCAGCGAGAAGCGCAAAGATTGGTTAAGGAGAAGGAATATGAGGGCAAAATGCAACAATTCCCCATCTACTTCGTCTCGAAGCCCTTTCGGGTGCTAAGGTGAATTACACCGAGCCGGAAAAGATTGCATACACGGTAGTGATGGCTTCCGGGAAGCTCAAGCACTATTTCCAAGCGCACCCGATTCGGGTCTTGTCATCTCGGCCCGCTGGAATCTTTATTTCACAACACCGAAGCAATAGGCCGAATCGGCAAGTGGGCAAATGAGCTGAATGAATACATAATATCATTTGAGCACGAGATCGCCATCAAGTCACGGTGTTAGCGAGACTTCATAGCAGATGGACACCGAATGCGGACGACTCCACAAAGCGGTTCGATGAACCCGAATGGACCGTACACTGCGACGGGTCGTGGTGTTCAAAGCAGCAAGCGCAGGAATATCAGCCATACTGACACCACCGAATGGGCCAAGAATACGGTACGCAGCAAGATTGCAGTTCCTCACCACGAACAACACAGCCGAATACGAAGTAGTACTGCTGGGGTTACGAAAGCTCAGAGCACTCGGAGTCCGACGTTGTGTGATTCGGTCTGACTCACAGATAGTGGTCGGCCATGTCCAGAAAGAATACACAGCAAAGGACCCCGAGCTAGCCACATACCTGGCCACCGTAAGGAGAATGGAGAAGTACTTCACAGGTTTCACCCTAAAGTACATTCCAAGGTCGGAGAACACCGAAGCCGATGAGTTAGCAAAAGCAGCAGCCAATGCCAGCCCATTGCCGGATGTTTTTTACCAAGTCCTAACATCAAGGCCGTCAAGGAAGAAGAAGAGTCACCTTCGGTCGTTCACGCAATCGCAAGCGACGACTGAGGGCACCCATCTCGGGCATACCTCAACGGTTCATACGAACCAGCCTCAAAGAAAGACATGCACTGAATGAACTCCAGGACGAAGCAATTCTCCATTATTGGGGAAAACATGTACAAGGAGGGTGTAGTCGCTCCAATGCTCAAATGCATAAGCAGAGGAGAAGGGAAACAGCTGCTCACCGAGATACATTCGGGTTCATGCGGAGCTCACAGAGGTCATCACGAAATTGCCCATAGAGCAATGAGGCAGGGATTCTATTGGCCGACGGCCGTAATCGACGCTAAAGAGATTGTGAAAACATGCGGGGGTTGTCGATGTTCGCAAAGAAGCGGAATTCTCCGGCTAACCCCACGTCACCCGTATTCCCGACCCGGCCGCTTCGGCGTTGGGGTGTAGACATTGTTGGACCGTTACCCCCGGCTCCCCGGAACCTCAAATATGCAGCGGTGGCTCGAGTACTTCACCAAATGGGTGGAAGCCAAGCCGCTAGCCAAGATAACTTCGGGGACTTTGGTGAATTTCGTATGGCAGCGAATCATCTGCCGATTCGGGGTACCCTCGTACATCACAGTTGACAACGGCAAACAATTTGACTTGGCACAATTCAGAACGTTTTGTGAAGAGTTGGGGATTAAACTATCATTCGCTTCGGTGAATCACCCGGAGTCGAATGGGGCGGTTGAAAGAGCAAACGGTGATATTTTCACCACCATCTCAAAGATGCTCGAGGAATCAAAGAAAGGGAAATGGGCCCAAGAGCTGGTCACCGCTGTTTGGGGTCACAATGTCTCCAGGTCCAGAGCTACGGGTTTCACCCCATTTCGGCTTTTTGTTTGGTGAAGAAGCCATAACGCCGGAAGAAGTAAGGATGGGCTTGTTCGGGACGTAGATATCGCCCACCAACCCGATTCGTAGAAATGGTAGACGTAGAAACGTCGGACCAAAGGAAGCTTCGGGCCGCGAGATAATCTAGACAGATATCACACCGAAACCAAAAGTTGGAGAGACAAGAAAATCCCGAGGAAAGACATTAATCCGGGGGACATGGTTCTTATCCGCCAACCGGATAAACAAGGCAAGTTGCGATCACCATGGTACGGACCGTACATCGTGGCAAGAAAGGTCAAGACTGCGTATTCACCTTGGTAACCGAAGACGGCGGCGAATCAGCCCACACTTGGAACGCGAGATAATTTGCGTCAATTCTATCCATGACTATGGCGTGCTCCGGAGAGGGAGATGTAATAATTTAATTTCATGTAATTTCGGTACTCTTGTCTAAAGACATTCGCGGCTCTGCACTCTTTTTCCTCACTGAGGTTTTTTAATGAGGCATCCCATGTAATAAGTTTAACTTTGTCTATGATTATGCTTCGCGGAATTATATTCATGTTCGCGACTCGGCTACCGAATGCGCTTCGGTTAGCAACAATAGCAAAAGGTTGCAAGCAACCTATAAGGCCGAAGAAGGCCGGGAATTCCTGCGGAAACAACGGGAGATATCCCAAACGTACAATACGTCTCGTACAATTGGTTGTATGACCGAGTTACTCAAAAAGGCGAAACATCGCTACACAATCACCGAAAACGGTCGTGCAACAAGCGCTGTCCATATATTCGGTATCAATTTAAAAGGTTGCAAGCAACCAAAACAAGCCGAAGGGGCAAGAAATACCTCCAACACACGGTCACGTGCGTTGCAACAGCGCAATTAATAATGAAAAGTACCTATCGAATTTAATAACCAAGGTAGTTCGGTGTAGTTATGAACCCTTGGGTCACCGAACCCTATATAAGGGCACCCAAAACTCTCTTGCATCATTCCATCAAGAATGTTCTAGCTCAAACATGAGAGAGGGGTTAAGTCATTGTCAAATAGGCATGAGAGGCCTCGGGAAGGAGCGAATTCGGGTGGCAAAGAGATACACCACATTTGGTTTCGGTGTTCCCGGTGAGGACAATTCGGTCCTCACAAGATATACCTCGGCCGGTCACGGTCCCAAGGTCGACCCGGGCTCGGTCCCGCCAAGTAGCCGGAAAGCACGTGCCATTCACCGTGTTCTATTCTGCACGACCATGTGCCAGCTAATGGTAATGTGGAATCATCATGAGGTTCCCATAGATCATGGTCCAACGCGGCGCGATGTCGGCATCGGGGCTGTTACGAGCTTTGGTTAGATCACCGAAACCAATACCCCGTGTGTCTTGGCCGGCGTCAGCCAACTCGAGAGCAACCGCTTCCACCACGGGTTTGTGCATCCTAGCCACAAACCGCAGCCACATGCCGGCCTCGGTCAAACCAAAAATATTTCGGGTGGTGATGTGCAACCTTCAACCGTAATAGCGCATACTTGTAACAAGAGAATAAAGAGAAATATTACTACATTTTTGTTTAAAACTATACCCCTAGTCCGAAAAGACGGGGTGGAATGGGTCGCGAGAACTCAAGTACCGAATCCTACAAACACCAATTCGGTGCAATGGCCGAACAATTCGAACTAAGCTAAGCGGCGTGCACCCCTTCGGTCTAAAAAGCCGGGCGGGACGGCGCTTTCCAAGTAAACCTCAATCGTACGAACACCGAAGGGTGGCACGACATCTGCAATCAGATAAACTTGGCACGTACTTGGCCTCGAAAAACAATATCCGCCATACGGTAGTGATTCGGTTGCACAAACCGAATCCTACTTAGAGCTTAACCAGTCATTCGCTCTTCGGTCTAAAAAGACGGGGCGGGATGGCGCTTTTAAACATGTATTCGGCCGAAGACCGAAGAGCATCACACATCGAAGTAAACGCCAAACCCGGCAACACGCGTTCGGCCAAACTAAACATTAACACCGAAAGTGTTGTTCCAAGCAATTCGGCTTTAAGAGCCGAAGCCACATCCCAACTAAAAGTTGTAGCATTACAAAGACACCCACATTCAGCCAACATGCCGGCCGCAAAAGTTAACCAACTTAACAGTACTTAGTGTGTCTTCACAACCACGCGCTTGTGGTTCAAACTTCGGGGTCGAGGTAGAGGGGTTCGGCGCGGGAGCATCATGAGGACCGGCAGCCGAAACAGTTTCGGTCCTTGTTCCTTCTGGATCGCCAAGAGCTTGTCCTTCTTCGGCGGTCTCTTCGGCAATAGCGAGAGGGGCTTCGGGGGTGCCCACCGGTGTATGCACAGCTGGGGAGCCCTCCCGGGCATCGCACTCTTCCATGTAAGCTTGGACCCGCTCCTTGATAGCCGGTTGCTCACTAGGATCCTGCAATATCGAAAGCCATATCAGTTTCGGTACTACCAACCAAAACGGTACAAGTACCGAAAGAAAAAATCAAGCAAGACAGCAAAATTAATTACCCTTGCACAAGCATAGGCTGCCCGAAGCAGAGCCAAGTCTCGCCCTCCAGCTTCGGTCCAGAATAGGTCAAAGAACCACCTTTTAGCAGCAGCTTGGACATCACCGTCTGGTTTCCAGTAGCTCATGGCATTCTCAAAGCATGTGGCCTTCTCAAAATGATCGCAGCCCTCCTCCTTCACCGCCTTCATCAGGGCACGCGCTGTCTCAAAACCAGCATATTCGCGGCCCAGCTGAATGGCGTGGTCTAGCTGGGATAGCTCTCGGTTAAGAAACCGAATCTTCTCCAGCGCTGACTCGTCAGCAGCAGGGGGCGCACAATCCCCACCGACGCCGTTCACCACTCGGCGGAGAAGGAGAGCTAATTCATTCAGCTTTTCACCCACTGTGCGCTCGGCGGCTTGAGCCCTTTCGGCACCTTGACGCGCATCGCGCTCAAGCTGCTTCTGGGTCTCCAGAGCGGCTTCGGCCCGCCTTTGAGCGTCCAAAGCCGCTTCGGTTTTCCCAACTTCTCGAGTGAGAAGGCCTTCGGTGTCCGCCAGCTTAGCTTCCAGCCGTTTAATTTCCCTGTCCTTGAGGAGAAGCTGCTTTTTGGCATGGGCCGGGGTAGCATGGCCTTGCTTCAAAACGAACGCGCCGATAAAACCGAAGCCTGCGATCAAACAAAAAGACAAACGCCAATACTTATAAAATTTCTCGAACCAGGAAATTAAATGCGCGGGCAGCAAAGGACTCACCGAAATGGCGTGAAAGTTGATAGCCGAAAGCATCTCATTTCGGTCTTTGCAAACAAGGCCTGTTCGGTCTGACTGGCCGAAAAGGACGAGCCACACTCCTGACCGAAGCCTAACGCAGCTTGGGAGGGCAAAATACCCACCTCGCGGGGGTCCACGTACGCCACCAAACGAGCGTCAGAATCAACTCCTAAAGCACGAGCAAGTTCATAAGTCTCTTCCCGCTCGGGGCTATGTTCATCGCGAGAACATGAGCCCGAATACACCTTCATTGGGCCGAAACGAAAGCTAGACGGCTCAAGGGAAACAAACCCTTTGCCAAGCAAGACATTCGTTGACATCTCAGGTGTCATGCGCGTTGATTCGGCATGAAACCGAGACTTACCAGGGCGCCGAACGACGGGGTGATACTCCGTGGGCCGCCTACAATCTCCCGCACGCTACCCGAAGTGGCTGCGTAGCGCCCGGCGGGTCGGGCAGCGGTTTCGCGGCGCACCCGGACTTAGGCCACCGGAGGCTCCCGGGCCAAAGCTGCGAGGTGTGAGCCGAAGTAGCTCCATCTCGGCCAACCTTCCGCTTCTTCGACGTCGGCTTGAATCCGCTCACGGTCGGGCCGGTCGTCGATCGCCGGTGTCGCGAGCGCTCCTCATTTTGCCGCCAGCCATCGAGGAAGCCTCCTCACTTGATTCGGCGAATTCCTGCAGAAGTTAACCGAATCAGATCAAGCCGAATCAATCAAACAATCCATGTGCACTTAAAACGAGTCAGCAGTACAAAAAGCTATAAGTTAGATTTTTAAGCCAAGTCGTTCTACCGTATGCCCGGACACAACCGAATCAGATCTGGCAGCAACGATAACTTGATTGCGGCTCTGTTTTATGGGTTTCACCCATTCCCGCTTGGCAAGCATGCGACATACCCGAATATCATCGTCTTCCCGAGGCCGTTTCAGTCGACCAATCTCTCGCCGTCGTTGAGCCTGGCGCGTTCTGCGAGCACCTTGGGCGCCACGGCCTTGAGTCCGGCTGCCTCCACGCACCGCATTCGGTAGCGGAGCCGAATCAGCTGGGCCAACCGTGCTTTCAGCTCTCTGTCTCTTGATTGGGGGAAGCCGATCAGGGTATTCTACGTTCATGCGTTCCCAGATTCGGTTGAGACGCCGCAGGGACCCAAGTTTGGCCATGCTCATATCATACTCCTTGTCATTATACGGATCACATAGCCGATTGGCTCTCTTCTCCATCTCCGTCACAAAGTCGAACTTGACTCATAGCCGGGGCGGTCGGGTCGATTGACCGAAGGCCCCGGTACCCTTGGTGATACGAAAAGCCATCAAATTTCAGGCTAGTACAAAGTGGCCATTTGCCGAGAGAAAGCATCTCCTCAACCGGATCTCGGCTAGTTTGCCTTTCGGCTGTCTCGCGATAGGATTCAAGAAACGACATCATCAAGCGGCCCCATAATCATTTCGGGAGCCGAAACAAGCCCTTCCATTCGAGTCATAAGAGAAGCCAGCGGATGAGCTTTCGGTCGGCCTTGTTCCCTAGCAAGAGCCACATCAGCATCATCACATACACGGTAGTAAAACCGGTGTTTTTTCCAATCCAACCACTTGTTCTTAAATGTAGGAACTATGCGGGCGGACGGCTTGCTTCGGCGGGGACAAAGTTGTAAGAGCCCACTTCTAACCGAAGTTCTTTCGTCCCCGCATCATCGGTCCCGTATGTAGAGTACAATTGAGTCTCGTAATGCCTAGCAAACACCGGCACGCTCAGTTCACTGCCCATCATCTTCTGCGCCATGGCATAGCAGCTGAGGCGCACAATTGCATTCGGCGTCAGATGGTGAATCTGCAAGTTAAATGCGTCCAATACTTCTGCAACAAATCCTTCAAGGGGGAAGTGCAGTCCAGCCTTAAAATAGTCTCTGAATACAAGAGCTTCGATAGGCTCGGGCCTTGGGTACTCTTCGGTCCCAGGAGATCGGCTTCGGCTACGCTCAGCGGCGGTCAAAATACCATCACGCTGGTACTGGTTCAGCATACGGACAATAGATTTGGACGTCCGGGCGGCATGACCAGCCCGGTGTGCCTCGGTCCTCTTGGCGGCCTCGGTGGTCGAGCAGGGATAGATTCGGCTACCTCTTCAGCATAAGGAGCCGAACTACCCTCATCCCCGCCCTGCGCAATGCGAGCTGCCTTTTCACCCTCTGACGAGTCGAAGCACTCAATATATTCATTCCCGTCATCCTCCCCATCTTCAGTTTCAGTTTCATCAGATTCATGAGCAGATTTGGGCAGAACAGCTCTGAGAGGCATCGGCCTTTTCCCTGGCGGAACATTTTGTCCACTGCTCTCGCTAGAGCTGGACCCAGAAGCCGATTGAGAAGCCAAAACTGACTCATCACCCGAGTCGGCATTTGAAGCCGAAACATCGGCGCTAGTCAGAACCCGCGACATGTTAGCAATACACAATGAAAAAACCCACCGGACTACAAAAGGAAAAAACGGGGAATTAAAAACAAGATAGCATATTCAAGCATACCGAATACGAAATTGAGAACTTTTTGATAAAATTACTCAGTAAAGAAAAATAAAGGCGTAAGTCTTCACCTTGAAGAAAACCGAAAAGGGATGACTAGCCGGAGAGAACGAACTACACCAAAGGGGGCTAGGAAGCCGAAACGCTTGTTTCGGTTGAGGCACCGAAACGAGTCGCCGAATCGGTCGCTAGGGCACCGAATCAGCCCGACCGAATCGGAAGAAATGGCAACCGAATCAGCGAGGGAGATCGAGATCGCGTGCGGCGGAAAGTGACCGCTGGCGGTCGGGGGGCTTTTTATAGCGCCCGCGGCGGCCTGGCCAGCGGTTAAGCCAACCGTCGCGTCGGTCATGCATCCCGAGGCGGATTAACGGTTCCCAAAAAAAAAATCGTCCTCTCCGCGGGACGGCGCTTGGTATTTCGGTTATCATCTGCAGGTCAGCGGCAGCCGAAGTGAAGAACAGTCAATTCGGCTACCGCTGAGGGGCTACTGTTGGGTGACAACCGGGACCTAGGCACCCCGTCCCGCCGAAATGAGGAGATGTCAATTCGGTTACGCAGCCGAATCGACCAAATGAGCGATCGGTCACTCGTTTTGGCCGGCCGAAAACAGATGACCGATCGGTTGGTCAACCGAATAGGATAACCGGGTGTTTCGGTCGCTGTGCCGGTCGTGGGCGGGCGATCCAGCGATCCGCCCGGCCGGTCGCAAAGCCACCGAAACGTGCATGCAAGGGCGGTTTCGGTGCCTCTAACCGAATCAGCACCGAGCGACTGGTGGGGACTTTGCTTGTGCAGGGACGTCGCGCTGCTGCTCCTGTGAAGATTGCTCACTGCCTGGTGGGCCTGGAGTTGTCGGCCATTCGGACTGCAACTCGGAAAAGCACCAAGAAGACTGTTACGCCCCTGCTACCTACCTACGTGAGAAATCAGGAGAAGTTGCTCAAGGGCATTATAGTCATGTAAATGCCTACGGGCTCCTATAAATACGGCCCTGATGGGACTGTAAGAGAGATCGGGATACAATGGAATGCATTGAGCTTGTGTTCTGTTCATTTTGTGTACTGTATGTCACTTCGTAGTTAGATTCAGCATCTCTCATGGTGTATGTTCGGGTTTATCACCGGAGGGGGTTCTAAGGTTTTGCCTTAGAACAACACTCAGTGCCAGGAGCCATAGGACGCGTTGGAACCGACCATGCGGCAGCATGGTCGTGTGTGCAAATGTGGCAGTTTTACTGCCATGGAGCCATGGTTAAGGGCCCTTCAGGCTCTCAGGTGATGGAAAACTCTATGGTGGAGAGGTGAGAGGCATCAAAATGGCTTAACCATGGCGTACGGGTGTGCTTGAACCGGTGCCGAGAGCCATAGGATGCACAGGATCCGGCCGTGCGCCAGCACAGTCGTGTGTGCAATTATGGATGTTCTGGAGTCGTGGAGCTATAGTTAAGGGCCGTTCGGGCTCTCGGGTGATGACAAACATTGTGGTGGTGGGGCCAGAGGTGTCAAAATGCCTTAACCATGGCATACGGTCATGCTTGACCTAGTGTCGAGAGCTGTAGGACACGTAGGAACCGGCTGTGCGGTGGAGCCATGGTTAAGGGCCATTCGGGTTCTTGGGCGGCAACAAAAGCTGTGGTCGAGAGGCCAGCAGTGTCAAAATGCCTTAACCATAGTGCATGGGCATGCTTGACTTGGTGCGAGGAGCCGTAGGATGCGCAGGAACCGGCCGTGCGGCAGCAAAGTCGTGTGTGCAAATATGGCAGTTCTGGAGCCGTGGAGCCGAGGTTAAGTGCCGTTTAGGCTCTCGAGTGACGGCAAACGCTATGGTAGAGAGGCCAAAGGTGTCAAAATGCCTTAACCATGGCGTACAGGCATGCTTGACTCGAGCCGGGAGCCATAAAATGCGTTGGAACCGACCGTGCGGTAGCATGGTCGAGTGTGCAAATATGGCGGTTTTGGAGCCGTGGAGGCATGGTTAAGGGCCCTTCGGGCTCTCGGGTGATGGAAAACTCGTGGTGGAGAGGTGAGAGGCATCAAAATGGCTTAACCATGGCGTACGGGCGTGCTTGAACCGGTGCCGAGAGCCATAGGATGCACGGGATCCGGCCGTGTGGCGGCACGGTCGTGTGTGCAATTATGGATGTTCGGAGTTGTGGAGCTATAGTTAAGGGCCGTTCAGGCCCTCGGGTGATGACAAACATTGTGGTGGTGAGGCCAGAGGCATCAAAATGCCTTAACCATGGCATACGGTCATGCTTGACCTAGTGTCAAGAGCTGTAGGACACGCATGAACCGGCTGTGCGGTAGCATATTCGTGTGTGCAAATATGGTAGTTCTAGAGCTGTGGAGCCATGGTTAAGGGCCATTCAGGTTCTCAGGCGGCAACAAACGCTGTGGTGGAGAGGCTAGATGTGTCAAAATGCCTTAACCATGGCGTACGGGCATGCTTGACTCAGTGCCAGGAGCCATAGGATGCGTTGGAACTGACCGCGCGGCAGCATGGTCGTGTGTGCAAATATGGCAGTTCTGGAGCCGTAGAGCCAAGGTTAAGGGCCGTTCAGGCTCTCGAGCGATGGCAAATGCTATGGTAGACAGGCTAGAGGTGTCAAAATGCCTTAACCATGGCATACGGGCATGCTTGACTCAGTGCCGAGAGCCATAGGATGCGTTGGAACCGACCGTGCGGCAGCATGGTCGTGTGTGCAAATATGGCAGTTTTGCAGCCGTGGAGCTGTGGTTAAGGGCCCTTCAGGCTCTCAGGTGATGAAAAACTCTATGGTGGAGAGGTGAGAGGCATCAAAATGGCTTAACCATGGCGTACGGGCGTGCTTGACCCGGTGCCGAGAGCCGTAGGATCCACAGGATCCGGCTGTGCGGCAGCACAGTCGTGTGTGCAATTATGGATGTTCTGGAGTCATGGAGCTATAGTTAAGGGTCGTTCGGGCTCTCAGGTGATGACAAATGTTGTGGTGGTGAGGCCAGAGGCGTCAAAACGCCTTAACCATGGCATACGGTCGTGCTTGACCTAGTGTCGAGAGCTATAGGACATGCAGGAACTGGCTGTGCGGTAGCATGGTCATGTGTGCAAATATGGCAGTTTTACAGCCGTGGAGCTATGGTTAAGGGCCCTTCAGGCTCTCGGGTGATGAAAAACTCTATGGTGGAGAGGTGAGAGGCATCAAAATGGCTTAACCATGGCGTACGGGCGTGCTTGACCCGGTGCCGAGAGCCGTAGGATGCACGGGATCCGGGCGTGCGGCGGCACGGTCGTGTGTGCAATTATGGATGTTCTGGAGTCGTGGAGCTATAGTTAAGGGCCATTCGGTCTCTCGGGTGATGACAAATATTGTGGTGGTGAGGCCAGAGGCGTCAAAACGCCTTAACCATGGCATACGGTCGTGCTTGACCTAGTGTCGAGAGCTATAGGACATGCGAGGAACCGGGCATGCGGTAGCATAGTCGTGTGTGCAAATATGGCAGTTCTAGAGCTGTGGAGCCATGGTTAAGGGCCATTCGGGTTCTCGGGCGGTAATAAACACTGTAGTGGAGAGGCCAAAGGTGTTAAAACACCTTAACCATGGTGCATGGGCGTGCTTGACTTGGTGCGAGGAGCCGTAGGACGCATAGGAACCGGCCGTGCGGCAAAGAAAGTCGTGTGTGCAAATATGGCGGTTACGGAGCCGTGGAGCCGAGGTTAAGGGCCATTCAGGCTCTCGAGTAACGACAAACGCTATGGTAGAGAGGCCGAGGTGTCAAAATGCCTCAACCATGGTGTACGGGCTTGCTTGACTCGGTCGGGAGCCATAGGACGCGTTGGAACCGACCATGCGGCGGCATGGTCGTGTGTGCAAATGTGGCGGTTTTTGCCGTGGAGCCATGGTTAAGGGCCCTTCAGGCTCTCGGGTGATGGAAAACTCTATGGTGGAGAGGTGAGAGGCATCAAAATGGCTTAACCATGGCGTACGGGTGTGCTTGAACTGGTGCCAGGAGCCATAGGATGCGTTGGAACCGGCCGCGCGGCAACAAATGCATGGTCGTGTGTGCAAATATGGCGGTTACGGAGCCGTAGAGCCAAGGTTAAGGGCCGTTCGGGCTCTCGAGCGATGGCAAATGCTATGGTAGAGAGGCTAGAGGTGTCAAAATGCCTTAACCATGGCATACGGGCATGCTTGACTCGGTGCGAGAGCCATAGGATGCGTTGGAACCGACCGTGCGGCGGCATGGTCGTGTGTGCAAATATGGCGGTTTTGCGGCCGTGGAGCTATGGTTAAGGGCCCTTCGGGCTCTCGGGTGATGAAAAACTCTATGGTGGAGAGGTGAGAGGCATCAAAATGGCTTAACCATGGCGTACGGGCGTGCTTGACCCGGTGCCGAGAGCCGTAGGATGCACGGGATCCGGGCCGTGCGGCGGCACGCACGTCGTGTGTGCAATTATGGATGTTCTGGAGTCAAGGAGCTATAGTTAAGGGCCGTTCGGGCTCTCGGGTGATGAAAAATGTTGTGGTGGTGAGGCCAGAGGCGTCAAAACGCCTTAACCATGGCATACGGTCGTGCTTGACCTAGTGTCGAGATAGGACATATAGGACATGGTCAAGTGTGCAAATATGGCGGTTTTACGGCCGTGGAGCCCGGGCCGTAGGATGCGGTAGCATAATTATGGATGTTCGGAGTCGTGGAGCTATAGTTAAGGGCCATTCGGGCTCTCGGGTGATGACAAATATTGTGGTGGTGAGGCCGATATGCCTTAACCATGGCATACGGTCGTGCTTGACCTAGTGTGAGAGAGCTATAGGACATGCCATAGTCGTGTGTGCAAATATGGCGCCTAGAGCCGTGGAGCCATGGTTAAGGGCCATTCGGGTTCTCGGGCGGTAATAAACACTGTAGTGGAGAGGCCAAAGGTGTTAAAACACCTTAACCATGGTTCATGGGCGTGCTTGACTTGGTGCGAGGAGCCGTAGGACGCATAGGAACCGGCCGTGCGGCAGCAAAGTCGTGTGTGCAAATATGGCGGTTCGGAGCCGTGGAGCCGAGGTTAAGGGCCATTCAGGAGCAATGACAAACGCTATGGTAGAGAGGCCGGAAAAATGCCTCAACCATGGTGTACGGGCTTGCTTGACTCGGTCGGAGCCATAGGACGCGTTGGAACCGACCATGCGGCGGCATGGTCGTGTGTGCAAATGTGGCGGTTTGCGCCGTGGAGCCATGGTTAAGGGCCCTTCGGGCTCTCGGGTGATGAAAACTCTATGGTGGAGAGGTGAGAGGCATCAAAATGGCTTAACCATGGCGTACGGGTGTGCTTGACCCGGTGCCGAGAGCCGTAGGATGCACGGGATCCGGCCGTGCGCCGGCACACATCGTGTGTGCAATTATGGATGTTTTGGAGTCGTGGAGCTATAGTTAAGGGCCATTCGGGCTCTCGGGTGATGACAAACATTGTGGTGGTGGGGCCGGGGTGTCAAAACGCCTTAACCATGGCATACGGTCGTGCTTGACCTAGTGTCGAGAGCTATAGGACACGTAGGAACCGGGCGTGCGGTAGCATAGTCGTGTGTGCAAATATGGCGGTTCTAGAGCGGTGGAGCCATGGTTAAGGGCCATTCGGGTTCTCGGGCGGCAACAAATGCTGTGGTGGAGAGGCCAAAGGTGTTAAAACACCTTAACCATGTGCATGGGCGTGCTTGACTTGGTGCGAGGAGCCGTAGGATGCGCATAGGAACCGGCCGTGCGGCGGCAAAAAGTCGTGTGTGCAAATATGGCGGTTACGGAGCCGTGGAGCCGAGGTTAAGTGCCATTCGGGCTCTCGAGTGATGACAAACGCTATGGTAGAGAGGCCGAGGTGTCAAAATGCCTTAACCATGGTGTACGGGCATGCTTGACTCGGAGCCGGGAGCCATAAAATGCGTTGGAACCGACCGTGCGGCGGCATGGTCGAGTGTGCAAATATGGCGGTTTTGGAGCCGTGGAGGCATGGTTAAGGGCCCTTCGGGCTCTTAGGTGATGGAAAACTCTATGGTGGAGAGGTGAGAGGCATCAAAATGGCTTAACCATGGCGTACGGGCGTGCTTGACCCGGTGCCGAGAGCCATAGGATGCACGGGATCCGGCCGTGCGGCGCACACGTGTGTGCAATTATGGATGTTCGGAGTTGTGGAGCTGTAGTTAAGGGCCGTTCGGGCTCTCGGGTGATGACAAACATTGTGGTGGTGAGGCCGGAGGCATCAAAACGCCTTAACCATGGCATACGGTCATGCTTGACCTAGTGTCAAGAGCCGTAGGACACGCACGAACCGGGCTGTGCGGTAGCATATTCGTGTGTGCAAATATGGCGGTTCTAGAGCCGTGGAGCCATGGTTAAGGGCCATTCGGGTTCTCGGGCGGCAACAAACACCGTGGTGGAGAGGCTAGAGGTGTCAAAATGCCTTAACCATGGCGTACGGGCATGCTTGACTCGGTGCCGGAGCCATAGGATGCGTTGGAACCGGCCGTGCGGCGGCATGGTCGTGTGTGCAAATATGGCGGTTCGGAGCCGTGGAGCCAAGGTTAAGGGCCGTTCAAGCTCTCGAGCGATGGCAAACGCTGTGGTAGAGAGGCCAGAGGTGTCAAAATGCCTTAACCATGGCGTACGGGCATGCTTGACTCGGTCTTGAGAGCCATAGGATGCGTTGGAACCGACCGTGTGGCGCATGGTCGTGTGTGCAAATATGGCGTTTTGCGGCCGTGGAGCCGTGGTTAAGGGCCCTTCAGGCTCTTGGGTGATGAAAAAGTCTATGGTGGAGAGGTGAGAGGCATCAAAATGGCTTAACCATGGCGTACGGGCATGCTTGACCCGGTGCCGAGAGCCGTAGGATGCACAGGATCCGGCTGTGCGGCAGCACAGTCGTGTGTGCAATTATGGATGTTCTGGAGTCGTGGAGCTATAGTTAAGGGCCGTTCGGGCTCTCGGGTGATGAAAAATATTGAGGTGGTAAGGCTAGAGGCGTCAAAACGCCTTAACCATGGCATACGGTCGTGCTTGACCTAGTGTCGAGAGCTATAGGACATGCAGGAACTGGCTGTGCGGTAGCATAGTCGTGTGTGCAAATATGGCAGTTCTAGAGCTGTGGAGCCATGGTTAAGGGCCATTCGGGTTCTCGGGCGGTAATAAACGCTGTGGTGGAGAGGCCAAAGGTGTTAAAATGCCTTAACCATGGTGCATGGGCGTGCTTGACTTGGTGCGAGGAGCCGTAGGACGCATAGGAACCGGCCGTGCGGCAGCAAAGTCGTGTGTGCAAATATGGTAGTTCTGGAGCCGTGGAGCCGAGGTTAAGGGCCGTTCAGGCTCTCGAGCAACGACAAACGCTATGGTAGAGAGGCCAGAGGTGTCAAAATGCCTTAACCATGGCGTACGGGCTTGCTTGACACAGTGCCAGGAGCCATAGGACGCGTTGGAACCGACCATGCGGCAACATGGTCGTGTGTGCAAATGTGGCAGTTTTACTGCCGTGGAGCCATGGTTAAGGGCCCTTCAGGCTCTCGGGTGATGGAAAACTCTATGGTGGAGAGGTGAGAGGCATCAAAATGGCTTAACCATGGTGTACGGGCGTGCTTGACCCGGTGCCGAGAGCCGTAGGATGCACAGGATCCGGCCGTGCGCCAGCAGAGTTGTGTGTGCAATTATGGATGTTCTAGAGTCGTGGAGCTATAGTTAAGGGCCGTTCAGGCTCTCGGGTGATGACAAACATTGTGGTGGTAGGGCCAGAGGTGTCAAAATGCCTTAACCATGGCATACGGTCGTGCTTGACCTAGTGTCGAGAGCTGTAGGACACGTAGGAACCGGCTGTGCGGTAGCATAGTCGTGTGTGCAAATATGGCAGTTCTAGAGCGGTGGAGCCATGGTTAAGGGCCATTCGGGTTCTTGGGTGGCAAAAAATGCTGTGGTCGAGAGGCCAGCGGTGTCAAAACGCCTTAACCATAGTGCATGGGCGTGCTTGACTTGGTGCGAGGAGCCGTAGGATGCGCAGGAACCGGCCGTGCGGCAGCAAAGTCGTGTGTGCAAATATGGCGGTTACGGAGCCGTGGAGCCGAGGTTAAGTGCCGTTCGGCTCTCGAGTGATGGCAAACGCTATGGTAGAGAGGCCGGAGGTGTCAAAATGCCTTAACCATGGCGTACGGGCATGCTTGACTCGGAGCCGGGAGCCATAAAATGCGTTGGAACCGACCGTGCGGCGGCATGGTCGAGTGTGCAAATATGGCGTTTTGGAGCCGTGGAGGCATGGTTAAGGGCCCTTCGGGCTCTCGGGTGATGGAAAACTCTATGGTGGAGAGGTGAGAGGCATCAAAATGGCTTAACCATGGCGTACAGGCGTGCTTGACCCGGTGCCGAGAGCCATAGGATGCAATAGGATCCGACCGTGCGGCAGCACAGTCGTGTGTGCAATTATGGATGTTCTGGAGTCGTGGAGTGTTGACGGTCGTTAAGTATCAATTTTATACCTTCAACGCAGGAAGAGAAAGGACTAATATGAGTTCACCTGTTAGATATAGGGGTTACACTGACAGAATTCCACGAGTTTTGGTGATTGTCTATTTCGCGGGGGTTATCGAAAGAGAACCAAAGGAGGCCCACATGTCATGATTACATAGAGATAAAGACCGAACGGGTAAAATTATATAATCTAGAAGACTCCGAAGGCGACCCCCGAAGGCCGGGCCCCACACCGCGGGGTGGGCGGTCGGCCGACCCGGGGGGAAGTCGGCCGACTCCCCATCTCCACCAATCGGGTGGAGTCTCGTGGATCCCGCCTCCACCGCCTTTGAGGATGAATAATTATCGTCCATTTAGGTCGGTTTGATCCGAGGGCCGTGGTTCATCCTAGGGGGCTATATATTCGAGCCCCGGCCCCTGGGTGAAACCCTAGAATTCATTCAAGAGTTCATTCTCTCATCGAATTTCGAGAAGCCGAGCCACCATCTCAATTAGAGCTCCATAGTTTAGTAGCATAGCTACATAGGAATAGATCTAGAGGGAATCAAGCCTAGCTTGGAGTCCGGATCTGTCGGAGTTCTTGGTAATTCCCCTCTACATTCTTGTAATATTCATCATTGTTCGTGATACTATGAGTAGTACTTTATTCTATTCTATTATATCAGACTTGACTTTGCTCTATTTGATTATGTTCTCAATTATATTGTTCTTAGTTTACTTTGATTATATGTTTAGCATAGTTGGACTAGAATTATGTTATGCATAGGATCGTATAGCGCTTGCTCATTAGGCCAATGGGTGAGTGATAGATATTGTGTGGGCATGGTGCCTATACCGTATTTATCTGCGATTGCACCCTATATTCCGGATCGTGAGGTAGATCGCGGGAGTGACAGTCCTGTTGAGTCCTTTGTAGCCCTTCTCCCGAGTATAGGTCTAGCGAGAACAAACCTATTACATTGAAGTCGGT
This sequence comes from Themeda triandra, assembly GCA_018135685.1. Lineage (NCBI taxonomy): Eukaryota > Viridiplantae > Streptophyta > Magnoliopsida > Poales > Poaceae > Themeda > Themeda triandra. The sequence continues at coordinate 111,737 of JAENPR010000946.1, read as the reverse complement.
GCTATGTCTCTTGTCTTCTCGGTAATATCACTATGCATAGATGTAACCTTTTCCCGCCATGATTGCTAGATGTTCTTGCACTAATCATTGTATGCTTTGACTTTATAGTTAGAATAACATAGGATTATACCCTAGATCGTCCTAGTCCATGCTAGTGTTATAAGCTTAGAGTGCTAAGTTGAGATGGCTTATTATTATTTTATGTGGCTAAATGCTCTCATTTATCTTATGTCATTTATCATTCATTCCTATATTTTATGTGACACTCACCCTGTATGAGATGATCGATACAGACAAGGTTAAGCTCTCCATTATCGCGTGTGCATTGCTCATCACTCATTATCCAGTGCATTCCCTTCCCAGTGGTAAAAATATAAATAATGATACCTGGATTACTCCTGGTTAAAATGCTACATCGGTATTATCTATGTGCTTGCGGATCCCATATTTATTTCTAGTAGCAGTTGCATTATTTAGTACCAGCATTTTTGGCGCCATGTTAGGGATGACAACCTAACACTGAGTGGCGTTAGAAATGTCAACAAGCATTGTTGGCGCTGTTGCCGGGGAAGGTTGAAAGCCAATGGATAATGAGCAGCACTGCACTAGATAATGTGATCGAGTAGTCTTTTTCATACTAACCCATCTCTACAGGATTACCCTTGTTTTGTCTACTTGTGTATTTTATGCAGGGTAATCAAGACTACTCTTCCTGATAACTATATTGACAATCCAGAAGCTTTATTCAGGAAGGCCAGAAGCAAGTTGAAGAAGACCACTCAATCATCATCACCAACTCAACTTGGAAGTTTGTCGGAAGCAGAAAGTCGAACTTTCGTTCGAGACTTGACACCAGCGTTTGAAGCCATGGCGAACAATTCACTCCGCGAGTTCTCACCTCCCACTACGGACAACATTCGTACTGGACCAGCTGCGGACATCGAAGGAGCTTTTGAGCTCAAGCCTGCGCTGATCAACATGGTGCAAGCAAGCCAGTTCTGTGGGAAGGCCCATGAAGATGCTAGTGCTCATCTCCAACACTTTCTACGGAGATTTGTAGCACATTCACTATCAAGGATGTCCCCGAGAGATGCTATACTACTTCGCCTCTTCCCATTCTCACTATTGGGGAGAGCGAAACAAAGGTTCTACGCCAATAAGGAGAAGAATACTACGTGGGCACTATGTTCCACCAATTTTTTGGCGAAGTTCTTCCCCATGGGCAAGACAAATGCTCTTCGTGGGAAGATATCAAGCTTTCAGCAACACCATGATGAGACTGTCCCAGAAGCTTGGGAGCGCTTTCAAGATTATATCCTCGAGTGTCCTCATCATGGCATGGAGAATTGGCTGCTTATGCAGACATTCTACCATGGGCTTAGCAACAGCACACGTGAGACGATGGATGCTGCTGCTGGAGGTGCATTCTTATCACTCACTATTCCTCAGGAAACAGCTCTTGTGGAGAAGATGGCATCCAACCAAGGTTGGAGTGAAGAAAGAACTCAGACCCGCAAGAGAGGTGGAGGAATGCACCAGCTGAAGGAGGTAGACATGCTGTCTGCCAAAATGGATCTGCTAATGAAGAGGCTCGATGAGAGAGCCCCAGAGAAGAAAGAAGTCATGCATATACACGATGCTCGCATGACATGTGAAGAGTGTGGAGAGACTGGGCACATAGGTGCTAACTGCCCAGAGCTGAAGGAGAATGTGAACTACCTCAACAACAACAACAACAACAATTACTATCGTCCTCGCGAGAATCAAGGTTGGAATCGGCGGCCGAGGCCTAACTACTCGGGCAATTTTTCGGGCAACTATCAAGGTAACAACTCCTCCTACAATAATTACAACCAAAGCCTTTGAGAGAGTTAGTGCTGAACCAAGGCAAGATGATGGACAATCTGTCCAAGAAGCTGACATCAAATGACAAGGTCCTAGAGACACTCAGCAACAGAATGGATGGCTTTTCTAATGCCATCAAGAGCCAGCTCAGCTTCAACAAGATACTTGAGTCGCAGGTACAATAGCTTGTTAACCTTGCTCCCTCCACTGGTCAAGGTAAACTGGCAGGACAACCCGAAGAGCTCGAGACTGCAAATCTTGTTGACATATTCAATGTAGAAGATAGCCAGAGTGATCCGTCGAAGGGGTCATGGATTGACTCAACTCTGCCAATCAAGAAGGGCGATCCAGGGAGACCAGTCATTCCGATCTCCATTGGAAGTACCAATTTCAATGAAGCAATCTGTGACTTCGGTGCAAGCATCAACATTATGCCGAGAGTGATATATGAGAAGCTATTCAGATGCCCCTTAGCATACACAACCATGTACTTACAGCTTGCAGATCAGTCACTCCGTGTTCCTTTGGGAGTACTTGAAGACATATGTGTACGAGTAGGCAACTCGTATGTTCCTGCAGACTTCGTGGTAGTGGATACAGGCAGTGATGAAAGGTCCCCTATCATTCTGGGACGACCATTCTTGAACACTGCTGGAGCCATCATGTATGCCAACACTGCCAAGATTATCTTCAACATCAAGGGCAAGAGGGAAACCTTTTTCTTCAAGAATAGAGTGCTGCAGTTCCCAAAGACACCCCTCATCGCGAACGGTGAGAAGAAGAAGAATCCGGCTAAGAAGAGCAAGAACAAGAATAAGAAGACCAAGAAGACGGAGACAGTGAGGATGGTCACCGTAGTCCACGGGGAACATGACCACTTCCTCGGTCCCCACGTCGATCAAGAAGGATGACCCGTGTGTCCCAACCATTCAATGCTCCATCAACGAAGCTCTTTCAATAAAGGCATGCGTGACACGGATCTGGCGTCAACATTATGGCCAAGGTAACCTATGAGTATCTATATGGCACTATGCCTTTGGAGCCTACCTATGCACAGCTGCAGATGGCAGATCAGACATTCCGCTTTGTCGAAGGAGAAGTGAAGGATGTCCTCATCCAGATAGATGATCACTATGTCCCTACAGACTTCCTAGTTATTGACATGGGAGATGACTATGATCCTCCAATCATCCTAGGAAGACCATTCCTGAACACCACCAAAGCTATCATCTATATTGGAACAGGAGAGATCCATTTCCACTTTCCCACTGAGAAGGTACGCCGCTACTTCAATAATAATTATATAATCACTGAGGAGCCCAAGAAGAACAGAACAAGGAGAAGGCAGCGTACCCGTCACCAGAACAAGAAGAACATCACTACAGATGGATGGGTTGACTATGAGGGAGAAGTGACAAGATATGAAGACCGGTACCCCGAAGAGAAGAACATTGTAGAAGAAGAGGTGCTACCATTAGAAGAAAACCAAGTGCCCCAAGAAGCTTCTTCCTCAAGGTCATCCTCTCCAACAAAGAAGGTGTGGAAGGTAAAAGCAAAATCGAATCAATTCCTACACAAGAGGCGACATCATCGAGGTGCCGGCCAATGCACCCCTTGAAAAATGAACGAACATGACAAGTCCCGTTCGGAGGACTTAAAACCACCGAACGCCGCGCCAAGAGGTAACTTGGTATTTATCGGCATTACTTTTTCAGCATTACATCTTTTACCTTAGCATATTTATTTTCCTACCCGCATCTTAGCCGCATCTTTACTTTTTATCTCTCGCATTAGAAAAGAAAATAAAGATGTTGTGCATTTGCATCCGAGAAAATCGTCGGGCCCCATGTGGATAATCATTCACCGTGGTGGCACAAAAATAATTTCTCTGCCTATTTATCTTTCCCCGTCGCATTCCTTAAATAATAAAAAGATGAAAAATATTTCTTGTGATCCCGTTAGAATGAGTTTTAAGTTAGGAAAGTCCTAGACAACCAAGGCCTAGAGGTTTTATCACTAACACTTAACTAGTTCCACAAGCTTTGTTGTCTATTTGAGCTTCACAGAACATCAAGGATCATAAAGAGCTAACAGGCAGAAGGACATCCAGTCCCCTATCGGAGTGCTGCCCGCAACATTCAAGTGCTGTCTCCAACAGCAACTATTTACGGCACTCCAGGAGGACTAGAACATCTTCATTGCCTGTCAGCAACATCAGCAGACTGTGTCAACATCCAGCTTGGGGGAGAGCATCCCCCGTGTACCAAGCTAAGTGTTTCCAACTTATCTGTTTGTGCCTTGCTAAAGTATGCTTGTTAAAACAACTAAAAAAGATGCGTAACCATAGAAACCCGAAAAGATTTCCTTATTTATCTTTTCTACTTTTGAAGAGCTCTTGCAATCTGTCTTTAAAAGTGATCCCTAGAATAAACTCTACATGGAGATGATGAATAGTTGCTCTGCCGTAATTCCTTTCAAGTACCTAGTTTTCAACCTTGCACTCTCCCGAGTTTTGGACACAACTATTTAGATTTGAGATTTGCTCAACACGAAACTTGTGGGTAGCAAACACTTGATCTAAGTCTAGGTGGTTGACGGGTATGATATGGGAAGGTTTTGAGCTGCTTGTCCATCTTGTTCCTAGAGATACTAGAGTTCGGAGAATTTATCTTTGAAAATATTAAATTCCTGCATGATGAGTTCCTTTATGATGAGAGTTCAAATTCCTACCACAGCCATATATTCATGCTTACTAGATTAGGAAAACCCATCTATTTATATAGATCATATTGTAGGTTTGAGTGTAGACTTTATAGGCATTGAGTGTGGTTATGCTTTGTGGACCCATAAGGAATTAGTCACGCGCTTAAAGTCAATACTATGTGCTCTCCATCCATTGATCTATGCTACTTCGTCCTCGAAGCATGCACCCATTTTATAGATGTTACATTCGTTCGTGCTACTGTTTCTCAAAGTACCACCCACATATAGATCCATATCCACCACATATCGTGCTATCTCTACCCTGGAGATACGCACTTATGCTGCTCCTAACCTAGGAGTACGCATTCTCCACTTACTGTGCTGTCTCTACCCTGGAGATACGCGCTTATGCTGCTCCTACCCTGGGAGTATGCATCCATCCATCCATCCATCCATCCACATATACATACGTCATTCATTTCACATCATCTAGAAAAGGTTCCACTCCTATCCTGGGAGTGAACATCTAGACATAATCATCGCCGTTCCATTTGCCTACATAAAAAGCTCCAGTCATTATCATTTCAAGCTATATGAATCCCGGTTGCTAAAGTTTTGTTTCCGAGGATTGGTTGCTCTAAAAAAAAAAAAGAGAGAGAAAAAAAAAGAAAGAGTAGCCAAGTCCTTCCATTCAAGAAGTTTCAAGGTTTCCAAATAAAGGGAGTCATGTTATCCCTGAAGGAGCAAGTGTAGAAGTAGATGTTCACCAGTTGAGTACCCCTCATAATCATTTTCTGATCACCATCCTATCATTATCTTATCATCCATTCCATTTCCTCATTCACATGCACATATGACTTTATTATTATTTTAGTTCCTATTGGATCCATGTCTTAACTGTGCAATATATGCAAGTGAGTTTGAGTGTCTCCCCACCTATGAGCCCCACATAAGCCTATTAGAAAGTAGGGTGAGAGAGAGAAGGCACTTTTCACAATGCCTTAGTTCCACAAATACCACATATTTTGAGAGAAGAGAGAAGGCATACACTACTCATGCCTTAGAGAGGATCCAGAAATACCACAAATGAGAGACTGAAAGGTTCATACAAGGAACTCGAGTTTTATTTCAAAACCTTGCAAAAAAAAAACTCCGGGATAATAGTTGATCAAAGAGCGAGAAACATGGCGCTTGACTTAACCGTTCTGTCTTTCAACTACTCAAGACTCAAGTGATGGTTACAAGCCCCATGGTGAAAGGTAATATGAGTGAGTTTTGAGTCAGAATAGTTCACTCTAATCCGGAGGAGAGTTCTTGTTTGAACGCATGTGTACTTATGAGGAGTGAAAGCGTTGTAGCAACTCCTGATCCATCACTGAGTCTATCTTTGCTCAGGGACGAGCAAAAGGTAAGCTTGGGGGAGTTTGTTGACGGTCGTTAAGTATCAATTTTATACCGTCAACGCAGCAAGAGAAAGGACTAATATGAGTTCACCCGTTAGATATAGGGGTTACACGACGAAATTCCACGAGTTTTGGTGATTGTCTATTTCTCGGGGGTTATCAGAAAGAGAACCAAAGGAGGCCCACATGTCATGATTACATAGAGATAAAGACCGAACGGGTAAAATTGTATAATCTAGAAGACTCCATAAGGCGACCCCTGAAGGCTGGGCCCCACCTGGCAGAGTGGGCAGTCGGCCGACCCAGGGGGGAAGTCGGCCGACTCCCCATCTCCACCAATCAGGTGGAGTCTCGTGGATCCTGCCTCCACCGCCTTTGAGGATGAATAATTATCGTCCATTTAGGTCGGTTTGATCCGAGGGCTGTGGTTCATCCTAGGGGCTATATATTCGAGCCCCCGGCCCCTAGGTGAAACCCTAGAATTCATTCAAGAGTTCATTCTCTCATCGAATTCGAGAAGCCGAGCCACCATCTCAATTAGAGCTCCATAGTTTAGTAGCATAGCTACATAGGAATAGATCTAGAGGGAATCAAGCCTAGCTTGGAGTCCGGATCTGTCGGAGTTCTTGGTAATTCCCCTCTACATTCTTGTAATATTCATCATTGTTCGTGATACTATGAGTAGTACTTTATTCTATTCTATTATATCGAGACTTGACTTTGCTCTATTTGATTATGTTCTCAATTATATTGTTCTTAGTTTACTTTGATTATATGTTTAGCATAGTTGGACTAGAATTATGTTTATGCATAGGATCGTATAGCGCTTGCTCATTAGGCCAATGGGTGAGTGATAGATATTGTGTGGGCATGGTGCCTATACCGTATTTATCTGCGATTGCACCCTATATTCCGGATCGTGAGGTAGATCGCGGGAGTGACAGTCTGTTGAGTCCTTTGTAGCCCTTCTCCCGAGTATAGGTCTAGCGAAACAAACCTATTACATTGAAGTCGGTGCTATGTCTCTTGTCTTCTCGGTAATATCACTATGCATAGATGTAACCTTTTCCCGCCATGATTGCTAGATGTTCTTGCACTAATCATTGTATGCTTTGACTTTATAGTTAGAATAACATAGGATTATACCCTAGATCGTCCTAGTCCATGCTAGTGTTATAAGCTTAGAGTGCTAAGTTGAGATGGCTTATTATTATTTTATGTGGCTAAATGCTCTCATTTATCTTATGTCATTTATCATTCATTCCTATATTTTATGTGACACTCACCCCGTATGAGATGATCGATACGGAGACAAGGTTAAGCTCTCCATTATCGCGTGTGCATTGCTCATCACTCATTATCCAGTGCATTCCCTTCCCAGTGGTAAAAATATAAATAACGATACCTGGATTACTCCTGGTTAAAATGCTACATCGGTATTATCTGTGCGCTTGCGGATCCCATATTTATTTCTAGTAGCAGTTGCATTATTTAGTACCAGCATTTTTGGTGCCATGTTAGGGATGACAACCTAACACTGAGTGGCATTAGAAATGTCAACATGGAGCTGTAGTTAAGGGCCGTTCAGGCTCTCGGGTGATGACAAACATTGTGGTGGTGAGGCCAAAGGCATCAAAATGCCTTGACCATGGCATACGGTCATGCTTGACCTAGTGTCAAGAGCTGTAGGACACGCACGAACCGGCTGTGCGGTAGCATATTCGTGTGTGCAAATATGGCAGTTCTAGAGCTGTGGAGCCATGGTTAAGGGCCATTCAGGTTCTCAGGCGGCAACAAACGCTGTGGTGGAGAGGCTAGAGGTGTCAAAATGCCTTAACCATGGCGTACGGGCATGCTTGACTCGGTGCCGGGAGCCATAGGATGCGTTGGAACCGACCGTGCGGCGGCATGGTCGTGTGTGCAAATATGGCGGTTCGGAGCCGTGGAGCCAAGGTTAAGGGCCGTTCAGGCTCTCGAGCGATGGCAAACGCTATGGTAGAGAGGCCAAAGGTGTCAAAATGCCTTAGCCATGGCGTACGGACATGCTTGACTCAGTGCCGAGAGCCATAGGATGCATTGGAACCGACCGTGCGGCAGTATGGTCGTGTGTGCAAATATGGCAGTTTTGCAGCAGTGGAGCTGTGGTTAAGGGCCCTTCAGGCTCTCGGGTGATGAGAAACTCTATGGTGGAGAGGTGAGAGGCATCAAAATGGCTTAACCATGGCGTACGGGCGTGCTTGACCCGGTGCCGAGAGCCGTAGGATGCACGGGATCCGGGCGTGCGGCGGCACAGTCGTGTGTGCAATTATGGATGTTCGGAGTCGTGGGAGCTATAGTTAAGGGCCGTTCGGGCTCTCGGGTGATGACAAATATTGTGGTGGTGAGGCCAGAGGCGTCAAAACGCCTTAACCATGGCATACGGTCGTGCTTGACCTAGTGTCGAGAGCTATAGGACATGCAGGAACTGGCTGTGCGGTAGCATAGTCGTGTGTGCAAATATGGCAGTTCTAGAGCTGTGGAGCCATGGTTAAGGGCCATTCGGGTTCTTGGGCGGTAATAAACGCTGTGGTGGAGAGGCCAAAGGTGTTAAAACACCTTAACTATGGTGCATGGGCGTGCTTGACTTGGTGCGAGGGGCCGTTGGACGCATAGGAACCGGCCGTGCGGCGGCAAAAAGTCGTGTGTGCAAATATGGCGGTTACGGAGCCGTGGAGCCGAGGTTAAGGGCCGTTCGGGCTCTCGAGCGACGACAAACACTATGGTAGAGAGGCCGGAGGTGTCAAAATGCCTTAACCATGGCGTAGGGCTTGCTTGACTCGGTCTTGGGAGCCATAGGACGCGTTGGAACCGACCATGTGGCGGCATGGTCGTGTGTGCAAATGTGGCGGTTTTACGCCGTGAAGCCATGGTTAAGGGCCCTTCGGGCTCTCAACGATGGAAAACTCTATGGTGGAGAGGTGAGAGGCATCAAAATGGCTTAACCATGGCGTACGGGTGTGCTTGAACCGGTGCCGAGAGCCGTAGGATGCACAGGATCCGGCCGTGCGCCAGCACAGTCGTGTGTGCAATTATGGATGTTCTGGAGTCGTGGAGCTATAGTTAAGGGCCGTTCGGGCTCTCGGGTGATGACAAACATTGTGGTGGTGAGGCCAGAGGTGTCAAAACGCCTTAACCATGGCATACGGTCGTGCTTGACCTAGTGTCAAGAGCTGTAGGACACGTATGATCCGGCTGTGCGGTAGCATAGTCATGTGTGCAAATATGGCAGTTCTAGAGCGGTGGAGCCATGGTTAAGGGCCATTCGGGTTCTTGGGCGGCAACAAATGCTGTGGTCGAGAGGCCAGCGGTGTCAAAACGCCTTAACCATAGTGCATGGGCGTGCTTGACTTGGTGCGAGGAGCCGTAGGATGCGCAGGAACCGGCCGTGCGGCAGCAAAGTCATGTGTGCAAATATGGCAGTTCTGGAGCCGTGGAGCCGAGGTTAAGTGCCGTTCAGGCTCTCGAGTGACGGCAAACGCTATGGTAGAGAGGCCAGAGGTGTCAAAATGCCTTAACCATGGCGTACGGGCATGCTTGACTCGAGCCGGGAGCCATAAAATGCGTCGGAATCGGCCGTGCGGCGGCATGGTTGAGTGTGCAAATATGGCGGTTTTGGAGCCGTGGAGGCATGGTTAAGGGCCCTTCGGGCTCTCGGGTGATGGAAAACTCTATGGTGGAGAGGTGAGAGGCATCAAAATGGCTTAACCATGGCGTACAGGCGTGCTTGACCCGGTGCCGAGAGCCATAGGATGCACAGGATCCGACCGTGCGGCAGCACGGTCGTGTGTGCAATTATGGATGTTCTGGAGTCGTGGAGCTGTAGTTAAGGGCCATTCAGGCTCTCGGGTGATGACAAACATTGTGGTGGTGAGGCCAGAGGCATCAAAACACCTTAACCATGGCGTACGGGCGTGCTTGACCCGGTGCCGAGAGCCGTAGGATGCACAGGATCCGGCTGTGCGGCAGCACAGTCGTGTGTTCAATTATGGATGTTCTGGAGTCGTGGAGCTATAGTTAAGGGCCGTTCGGGCTCTCGGGTGATGACAAATATTGTGGTGGTGAGGCCAGAGGCGTCAAAACACCTTAACCATGGCATACGGTCGTGCTTGACCTAGTGTCGAGAGCTATAGGACATGCAGGAACTGGCTGTGCGGTAGCATAGTCGTGTGTGCAAATATGGCAGTTCTAGAGCTGTGGAGCCATGGTTAAGGGCCATTCGGGTTCTTGGGCGGTAATAAACGCTGTGGTGGAGAGGCCAAAGGTGTTAAAACGCCTTAACTATGGTGCATGGGCGTGCTTGACTTGGTGCGAGGAGCCGTTGGACGCATAGGAACCGGCCGTGCGGCAGCAAAGTCGTGTGTGCAAATATGGCAGTTCTGGAGCCGTGGAGCCGAGGTTAAGGGCCGTTCAGGCTCTCGAGCGACGACAAACACTATGGTAGAGAGGCCAGAGGTGTCAAAATGCCTTAACCATGGCGTACGGGCTTGCTTGACTCGGTCTTGGGAGCCATAGGACGCGTTGGAACCGACCATGCGGCGGCATGGTCGTGTGTGCAAATGTGGCGGTTTTACTTGCCGTGAAGCCATGGTTAAGGGCCCTTCGGGCTCTCGGCGATGGAAAACTCTATGGTGGAGAGGTGAGAGGCATCAAAATGGCTTAACCATGGCGTACGGGTGTGCTTGAACCGGTGCCGAGAGCCGTAGGATGCACGGGATCCGGCCGTGCGCCGGCACGACAGTCGTGTGTGCAATTATGGATGTTACGGAGTCGTGGAGCTATAGTTAAGGGCCGTTCGGGCTCTCGGGTGATGACAAACATTGTGGTGGTGAGGCCAGAGGTGTCAAAACGCCTTAACCATGGCATACGGTCGTGCTTGACCTAGTGTCAAGAGCTGTAGGACACGTATGATCCGGCCGTGCGGTAGCATAGTCATGTGTGCAAATATGGCAGTTCTAGAGCGGTGGAGCCATGGTTAAGGGCCATTCGGGTTCTTGGGCGGCAACAAATGCTGTGGTCGAGAGGCCAGCGGTGTCAAAACGCCTTAACCATAGTGCATGGGCGTGCTTGACTTGGTGCGAGGAGCCGTAGGATGCGCAGGAACCGGCCGTGCGGCGGCGGCAAAGTCATGTGTGCAAATATGGCGGTTACGGAGCCGTGGAGCCGAGGTTAAGTGCCGTTCGGCTCTCGAGTGATGGCAAACGCTATGGTAGAGAGGCCGGAGGTGTCAAAATGCCTTAACCATGGCGTACGGGCATGCTTGACTCGGAGCGGGAGCCATAAAATGCGTTGGAATCGGCCGTGCGGCGGCATGGTTGAGTGTGCAAATATGGCGTTTTGGAGCCGTGGAGGCATGGTTAAGGGCCCTTCGGGCTCTCGGGTGATGGAAAACTCTATGGTGGAGAGGTGAGAGGCATCAAAATGGCTTAACCATGGCGTACGGGCGTGCTTGACCCGGTGCCGAGAGCCATAGGATGCACGGGATCCGGCCGTGCGGCGGCACGGTCGTGTGTGCAATTATGGATGTTCGGAGTCGTGGAGCTATAGTTAAGGGCCGTTCGGGCTCTCGGGTGATGACAAACATTGTGGTTGTGAGGCCGGAGGCATCAAAACACCTTAACCATGGCATACGGTCATGCTTGACCTAGTGTCAAGAGCTATAGGATACGCACGAACCGGCCGTGTGTGCGGTAGCATATTCGTGTGTGCAAATATGGCGGTTCTAGAGCGGTGGAGCCATGGTTAAGGGCCATTCGGGTTCTCGGGCGGCAACAAACGCTGTGGTGGAGAGGCTAGAGGTGTCAAAATGCCTTAACCATGGCGTACGGGCATGCTTGACTTGGTGCGAAGCCATAGGATGCGTTGGAACCGACCGTGCGGCGGCATGGTCGTGTGTGCAAATATGGCGGTTCTGGAGCCGTGGAGCCAAGGTTAAGGGCCGTTCGGGCTCTCGAGCGATGGCAAACGCTATGGTAGAGAGGCCGAGGTGTCAAAATGCCTTAACCATGGCGTACGGGCATGCTTGACTCGGTCCGGGAGCCATAGGATGCGTTGGAACCGACCGTGCGGCAAAGATGGTCGTGTGTGCAAATATGGCGGTTTGCGGCCGTGGAGCCATGGTTAAGGGCCCTTCGGGCTCTCGGGTGATGAAAACTCTATGGTGGAGAGGTGAGAGGCATCAAAATGGCTTAACCATGGCGTACGAGCATGCTTGACCCGGTGCCGAGAGCCGTAGGATGCACAGGATCCGGCTGTGCGGCAGCACAGTCGTGTGTGCAATTATGGATGTTCTGGAGTCATGGAGCTATAGTTAAGGGCCGTTCGGGCTCTCGGGTGATGACAAATATTGTGGTGGTGAGGCCAGAGGCATCAAAATGCCTTAACCATGGCTTACGGTCGTGCTTGACCTAGTGTCGAGAGCTATAGGACATGCAGGAACTGGCTGTGCGGTAGCATAGTCGTGTGTGCAAATATGGCAGTTCTAGAGCTGTGGAGCCATGGTTAAGGGCCATTCGAGTTCTCGGGCGGTAATAAACGCTGTGGTGGAGAGGCCAAAGGTGTTAAAATGCCTTAACCATGGTGCATGGGCGTGCTTGACTTGGTGCGAGGAGCCGTAGGACGCATAGGAACCGGCCGTGCGGCGGCAAAGAAAGTCGTGTGTGCAAATATGGCGGTTACCAAGGTTAAGCCATGGAGCCAAGGTTATGGTAGGGCCGAGGTGTCAAAATGCCTTAACCATGGCGTACGGGCATGCTTGACTCGGTGCGGGAGCCATAGGATGCGTTGGAACCGACCATGCGGCAAAGATGGCGTGTGTGTGCAAATGTGGCGGTTTTGGAGCCGTGGAGCCATGGTTAAGGGCCCTTCGGGCTCTCGGGTGATGGAAAACTCTATGGTGGAGAGGTGAGAGGCATCAAAATGGCTTAACCATGGTGTACGGGCGTGCTTGACCCGGTGCCGAGAGCCATAGGATGCACGGGATCCGGCCGTGCGGCGGCACGTGTGTGTGCAATTATGGATGTTAGGAGTCATGGAGCTATAGTTAAGGGCCGTTCGGGCTCTCGGGTGATGACAAACATTGTGGTGATGAGGCCGGAGGCATCAAAACGCCTTAACCATGGCATACGGTCATGCTTGACCTAGTGTCAAGAGCTATAGGACACGCACGAACCGGGCGTGCGGTAGCATATTCGTGTGTGCAAATATGGCGGTTCTAGAGCCGTGGAGCCATGGTTAAGGGCCATTCGGGTTCTCGGGCGGCAACAAACGCTGTGGTGGAGAGGCCAGAGGTGTCAAAATGCCTTAACCATGGTGTACGGGCATGCTTGACTCGGTGCGAGGAGCCATAGGACGCGTTGGAACCGGCCGTGCGGCAGCATGGTCGTGTGTGCAAATATGGCGGTTCGGAGCCGTGGAGCCAAGGTTAAGGGCCGTTCGGGCTCTCGAGCGATGGCAAACGCTATGGTAGAGAGGCCGGAGGTGTCAAAATGCCTTAACCATGGCGTACGGGCATGCTTGACTCGTGCCGAGAGCCATAGGATGCGTTGGAACCGACCGTGCGGCAGCATGGTCGTGTGTGCAAATATGGCGGTTTTGCGGCCGTGGAGCTATGGTTAAGGGCCCTTCGGGCTCTCGGGTGATGAAAAACTCTATGGTGGAGAGGTGAGAGGCATCAAAATGGCTTAACCATGGCGTACGGGCGTGCTTGACCCGGTGCCGAGAGCCGTAGGATGCACGGGATCCGGCCGTGCGGCGGCACGGTCGTGTGTGCAATTATGGATGTTCTTCGTGGAGCTATAGTTAAGGGCCGTTCGGGCTCTCGGGTGATGACAAATATTGTGGTGGTGAGGCCGGAGGCGTCAAAACGCCTTAACCATGGCATACGGTCGTGCTTGACCTAGTGTCGAGAGCTATAGGACATGTAGGAACCGGGCCGTGCGGTAGCATAGTCGTGTGTGCAAATATGGCGGTTCTAGAGCGTGGAGCCATGGTTAAGGGCCATTCGGGTTCTCGGGCGGTGAAATAAACGCTGTGGTGGAGAGGCCAAAGGTGTTAAAACGCCTTAACCATGGTGCATGGGCGTGCTTGACTTGGTGCGAGGAGCCGTAGGACGCATAGGAACCGGCCGTGCGGCGGCAAAGTCGTGTGTGCAAATATGGCGGTTACGGAGCCATGGAGCCGAGGTTAAGGGCCGTTCGGGCTCTCGAGCCGGAAAACGCTATGGTAGAGAGGCCGGAGGTGTCAAAATGCCTTAACCATGGCGTACGGGCTTGCTTGACTCGGTGCGGGAGCCATAGGACGCGTTGGAACCGACCATGCGGCGGCATGGTCGTGTGTGCAAATGTGGCGGTTTTGGAGCCGTGGAGCCATGGTTAAGGGCCCTTCGGGCTCTCGGGTGATGGAAAACTCTATGGTGGAGAGGTGAGAGGCATCAAAATGGCTTAACCATGGCGTACGGGTGTGCTTGAACCGGTGCCGAGAGCCGTAGGATGCACGGGATCCGGCCGTGCGCCGGCACGGTCGTGTGTGCAATTATGGATGTTCGGAGTCGTGGAGCTATAGTTAAGGGCCGTTCGGGCTCTCGGGTGATGACAAACATTGTGGTGGTGGGGCCGGAGGTGTCAAAACGCCTTAACCATGGCATACGGTCGTGCTTGACCTAGTGTCGAGAGCTGTAGGACACGTAGGAACCGGGCGTGCGGTAGCATAGTCGTGTGTGCAAATATGGCGGTTCTAGAGCGGTGGAGCCATGGTTAAGGGCCATTCGGGTTCTTGGGCGGCAACAAATGCTGTGGTCGAGAGGCCGGCGGTGTCAAAACGCCTTAACCATAGTGCATGGGCGTGCTTGACTTGGTGCGAGGAGCCGTAGGATGCGCGGGAACCGGCCGTGCGGCAAAGCAAAGTCGTGTGTGCAAATATGGCGGTTACGGAGCCGTGGAGCCGAGGTTAAGTGCCGTTCGGGCTCTCGAGTGATGGCAAACGCTATGGTAGAGAGGCCGAGGTGTCAAAATGCCTTAACCATGGCGTACGGGCATGCTTGACTCGGAGCGGGAGCCATAAAATGCGTTGGAACCGACCGTGCGGCGGCATGGTCGAGTGTGCAAATATGGCGGTTTTGGAGCCGTGGAGGCATGGTTAAGGGCCCTTCGGGCTCTCGGGTGATGGAAAACTCTATGGTGGAGAGGTGAGAGGCATCAAAATGGCTTAACCATGGCGTACGGGCGTGCTTGACCCGGTGCCGAGAGCCATAGGATGCACGGGATCCGACCGTGCGGCGGCACGGTCGTGTGTGCAATTATGGATGTTCGGAGTCATGGAGCTATAGTTAAGGGCCGTTCGGGCTCTCGGGTGATGACAAACATTGTGGTGGTGAGGCCGGAGGCATCAAAATGCCTTAACCATGGCATACGGTCATGCTTGACCTAGTGTCAAGAGCTGTAGGACACGCACGAACCGGGCGTGTGCGGTAGCATATTCGTGTGTGCAAATATGGCGGTTCTAGAGCTGTGGAGCCATGGTTAAGGGCCATTCGGGTTCTCGGTGGCAACAAACGCTGTGGTGGAGAGGCTAGAGGTGTCAAAATGCCTTAACCATGGCGTACGGGCATGCTTGACTCGGTGCCGGGAGCCATAGGATGCGTTGGAACCGGCCGTGCGGCGGCATGGTCGTGTGTGCAAATATGGCGGTTACGGAGCCGTGGAGCCAAGGTTAAGGGCGTTCGGGCTCTCGAGCGATGGCAAACGCTATGGTAGAGAGGCCGGAGGTGTCAAAATGCCTTAACCATGGCGTACGGGCATGCTTGACTCGGTGCCGAGAGCCATAGGATGCGTTGGAACCGACCGTGCGGCGGCATGGTCGTGTGTGCAAATATGGCGGTTTTGCGGCCGTGGAGCTATGGTTAAGGGCCCTTCGGGCTCTCGGGTGATGAAAAACTCTATGGTGGAGAGGTGAGAGGCATCAAAATGGCTTAACCATGGCGTACGGGCGTGCTTGACCCGGTGCGGTGCCGAGAGCCGTAGGATGCACGGGATCCGGGCGTGCGGCGGCACGACAACGTGTGTGCAATTATGGATGTTCTCGTGGAGCTATAGTTAAGGGCCGTTCGGGCTCTCGGGTGATGACAAATATTGTGGTGGTGAGGCCGGGGCGTCAAAACGCCTTAACCATGGCATACGGTCGTGCTTGACCTAGTGTCGAGAGCTATAGGACATGCGGGAACTGGCGTGCGGTAGCATAGTCGTGTGTGCAAATATGGCGGTTCTAGAGCTGTGGAGCCATGGTTAAGGGCCATTCGGGTTCTCGGGCGGTAATAAACGCTGTGGTGGAGAGGCCAAAGGTGTTAAAATGCCTTAACCATGGTGCATGGGCGTGCTTGACTTGGTGCGAGGAGCCGTAGGATGCATAGGAACCGGCCGTGCGGCGGCAAAAAGTCGTGTGTGCAAATATGGCGGTTCTTGAGCCGTGGAGCCGAGGTTAAGGGCCGTTCGGGCTCTCGAGCGACGACAAACGCTATGGTAGAGAGGCCGAGGTGTCAAAATGCCTTAACCATGGCGTACGGGCTTGCTTGACTCGGTCTTGGGAGCCATAGGACGCGTTGGAACCGACCATGCGGCGGCATGGTCGTGTGTGCAAATGTGGCGGTTTTGGAGCCGTGGAGCCATGGTTAAGGGCCCTTCAAGGCTCTCGGGTGATGGAAAACTCTATGGTGGAGAGGTGAGAGGCATCAAAATGGCTTAACCATGGCGTACGGGTGTGCTTGAACCGGTGCCGAGAGCCGTAGGATGCACGGGATCCGGCCGTGCGCCGGCACGTCGTGTGTGCAATTATGGATGTTACGGAGTCGTGGAGCTATAGTTAAGGGCCGTTCGGGCTCTCGGGTGATGACAAACATTGTGGTGGTGGGGCCGGAGGTGTCAAAACGCCTTAACCATGGCATACGGTCATGCTTGACCTAGTGTCGAGAGCTGTAGGACACGTAGGAACCGGGCCGTGCGGTAGCATAGTCGTGTGTGCAAATATGGCAGTTCTAGAGCGGTGGAGCCATGGTTAAGGGCCATTCGGGTTCTTGGGCGGCAACAAATGCTGTGATCGAGAGGCCAGCGGTGTCAAAATGCCTTAACCATAGTGCATGGGCGTGCTTGACTTGGTGCGAGGAGCCGTAGGATGCGCAGGAACCGGCCGTGCGGCAGCAAAGTCGTGTGTGCAAATATGGCGGTTACGGAGCCGTGGAGCCGAGGTTAAGTGCCGTTCGGGCTCTCGAGTGATAGCAAACACTATGGTAGAGAGGCCAAAGGTGTCAAAATGCCTTAACCATGGCGTACGGCATGCTTGACTCGGAGCCGGGAGCCATAAAATGCGTTGGAACCGACCGTGCGGCGGCATGGTCGAGTGTGCAAATATGGCAGTTTTGGAGCCGTGGAGGCATGGTTAAGGGCCCTTCGGGCTCTCGGGTGATGGAAAACTCTATGGTGGAGAGGTGAGAGGCATCAAAATGGCTTAACCATGGCGTACGGGCGTGCTTGACCCGGTGCCGAGAGCCATAGGATGCACGGGATCCGGCCGTGCGGCGGCACGGTCGTGTGTGCAATTATGGATGTTCGGAGTCATGGAGCTATAGTTAAGGGCCGTTCGGGCTCTCGGGTGATGACAAACATTGTGGTGGTGAGGCCGGAGGCATCAAAACGCCTTAACCATGGCATATGGTCATGCTTGACCTAGTGTCAAGAGAGCTGTAGGACACGCACGAACCGGGCGTGCGGTAGCATATTCGTGTGTGCAAATATGGCGGTTCTAGAGCTGTGGAGCCATGGTTAAGGGCCATTCGGGTTCTCGAGGCGGCAACAAACGCTGTGGTGGAGAGGCTAGAGGTGTCAAAATGCCTTAACCATGGCGTACGGGCATGCTTGACTCGGTGCCGGGAGCCATAGGATGCGTTGGAACCCGGCCGTGCGGCGGCATGGTCGTGTGTGCAAATATGGCGGTTCGGAGCCGTGGAGCCAAGGTTAAGGGCCGTTCGGGCTCTCGAGCGATGGCAAACGCTATGGTAGAGAGGCCGAGAGGTGTCAAAATGCCTTAACCATGGCGTACGGGCATGCTTGACTCGGTGTCGAGAGCCATAGGATGCGTTGGAACCGACCGTGCGGCGGCATGGTCGTGTGTGCAAATATGGCGGTTTGCGGCCGTGGAGCTATGGTTAAGGGCCCTTCGGGCTCTCGGGTGATGAAAAACTCTATGGTGGAGAGGTGAGAGGCATCAAAATGGCTTAACCATGGCGTACGGGCGTGCTTGACCCGGTGCCGAGAGCCGTAGGATGCACGGGATCCGGGCCGTGCGGTAGCACGGTCGTGTGTGCAATTATGGATGTTCTAGAGTCGTGGAGCTATAGTTAAGGGCCGTTCGGGCTCTCGGGTGATGACAAATATTGTGGTGGTGAGGCCGGGCGTCAAAACGCCTTAACCATGGCATACGGTCGTGCTTGACCTAGTGTCGAGAGCTATAGGACATGCGGAACCGGGCGTGCGGTAGCATAGTCGTGTGTGCAAATATGGCGGTTCTAGAGCCGTGGAGCCATGGTTAAGGGCCATTCGGGTTCTCGGGCGGTAATAAATGCTGTGGTGGAGAGGCCAAAGGTGTTAAAACGCCTTAACCATGGTGCATGGGCGTGCTTGACTTGGTGCGAGGAGCCGTAGGATGCATAGGAACCGGCCGTGCGGCGGCAAAGTCATGTGTGCAAATATGGCGGTTACGGAGCCGTGGAGCCGAGGTTAAGGGCCGTTCGGGCTCTCGAGCGATGACAAACGCTATGGTAGAGAGGCCGAGGTGTCAAAATGCCTTAACCATGGCGTACGGGCTTGCTTGACTCGGTCGGGAGCCATAGGACGCGTTGGAACCGACCATGCGGCGGCATGGTCGTGTGTGCAAATGTGGCGGTTTTTGCCGTGGAGCCATGGTTAAGGGCCCTTTAGGCTCTCGGGTGATGGAAAACTCTATGGTGGAGAGGTGAGAGGCATCAAAATGGCTTAACCATGGCGTACGGGTGTGCTTGAACCGGTGCCGAGAGCCGTAGGATGCACGGGATCCGGCCGTGCGCCGGCACGTGTGTGCAATTATGGATGTTACGGAGTCGTGGAGCTATAGTTAAGGGCCGTTCGGGCTCTCGGGTGATGACAAACATTGTGGTGGTGGGGCCAAAGGTGTCAAAACGCCTTAACCATGGCATACGGTCATGCTTGACCTAGTGTCGAGAGCTGTAGGACACGTAGGAACCGGGCGTGCGGTAGCATAGTCGTGTGTGCAAATATGGCGGTTCTAGAGCGGTGGAGCCATGGTTAAGGGCCATTCGGGTTCTTGGGCGGCAACAAATGCTGTGGTCGAGAGGCCGGCGGTGTCAAAACTGCCTTAACCATAGTGCATGGGCGTGCTTGACTTGGTGCGAGGAGCCGTAGGATGCGCGAGAACCGGCCGTGCGGCGGCAAAGTCGTGTGTGCAAATATGGCGGTTACGGAGCCGTGGAGCCAAGGTTAAGTGCCGTTCGGGCTCTCGAGTGACGGCAAACGCTATGGTAGAGAGGCCGGAGGTGTCAAAATGCCTTAACCATGGCGTACGGGCATGCTTGACTCGAGCCGGGAGCCATAAAATGCGTTGGAACCGGCCGTGCGGCGGCATGGTCGAGTGTGCAAATATGGCGGTTTTGGAGCCGTGGAGGCATGGTTAAGGGCCCTTCGGGCTCTCGGGTGATGGAAAACTCTATGGTGGAGAGGTGAGAGGCATCAAAATGGCTTAACCATGGTGTACGGGCGTGCTTGACCCGGTGCCGAGAGCCATAGGATGCACGGGGATCCGGCCGTGCGGCGGCACGGTCGTGTGTGCAATTATGGATGTTAGGTCGTGGAGCTGTAGTTAAGGGCCGTTCGGGCTCTCGGGTGATGACAAACATTGTGGTGGTGAGGCCGGAGGCATCAAAACGCCTTAACCATGGCATACGGTCATGCTTGACCTAGTGTCAAGAGCTGTAGGACACGCACGAACCGGGCGTGCGGTAGCATATTCGTGTGTGCAAATATGGCGGTTCTAGAGGCTGTGGAGCCATGGTTAAGGGCCATTCGGGTTCTCGAGGTGGCAACAAACGCTGTGGTGGAGAGGCTAGAGGTGTCAAAATGCCTTAACCATGGCGTACGGGCATGCTTGACTCGGTGCCGGGAGCCATAGGATGCGTTGGAACCCGCCGTGCGGCGGCATGGTCGTGTGTGCAAATATGGCGGTTCGGAGCCGTGGAGCCAAGGTTAAGGGCCGTTCGGGCTCTCGAGCGATGGCAAACGCTATGGTAGAGAGGCCGGAGGTGTCAAAATGCCTTAACCATGGCGTACGGGCATGCTTGACTCGGTGTCGAGAGCCATAGGATGCATTGGAACCGGCCGTGCGGCGGCATGGTCGTGTGTGCAAATATGGCGGTTTTGCGGCCGTGGAGGCGTGGTTAAGGGCCCTTCGGGCTCTCGGGTGATGAAAAACTCTATGGTGGAGAGGTGAGAGGCATCAAAATGGCTTAACCATGGCGTACGGGCGTGCTTGACCCGGTGCCGAGAGCCATAGGATGCACGGGGATCCGGGCGTGCGGCGGCACGGTCGTGTGTGCAATTATGGATGTTCTGAGTCGTGGAGCTATAGTTAAGGGCCGTTCGGGCTCTCGGGTGATGACAAATATTGTGGTGGTGAGGCCGGAGGCGTCAAAACGCCTTAACCATGGCATACGGTCGTGCTTGACCTAGTGTCGAGAGCTATAGGACATGCGGAACCGGGCCGTGCGGTAGCATAGTCGTGTGTGCAAATATGGCGGTTCTAGAGGCTGTGGAGCCATGGTTAAGGGCCATTCGGGTTCTCGGGCGGTAATAAACGCTGTGGTGGAGAGGCCAAAGGTGTTAAAATGCCTTAACCATGGTGCATGGGCGTGCTTGACTTGGTGCGAGGAGCCGTAGGATGCATAGGAACCGGCCGTGCGGCGGCAAAGTCGTGTGTGCAAATATGGCGGTTACGGAGCCGTGGAGCCAGGTTAAGGGCCGTTCGGGCTCTCGGCGACGACAAACGCTATGGTAGAGAGGCCGGAGGTGTCAAAATGCCTTAACCATGGCGTACGGGCTTGCTTGACTCGGTCTTGGGAGCCATAGGATGCGTTGGAACCGACCATGCGGCGGCATGGTCGTGTGTGCAAATGTGGCGGTTTTGCGCCGTGGAGCCATGGTTAAGGGCCCTTCGGGCTCTCGGGTGATGGAAAACTCTATGGTGGAGAGGTGAGAGGCATCAAAATGGCTTAACCATGGCGTACGGGTGTGCTTGAACCGGTGCCGAGAGCCGTAGGATGCACGGGATCCGGCCGTGCGCCGGCACGGTCGTGTGTGCAATTATGGATGTTACGGAGTCGTGGAGCTATAGTTAAGGGCCGTTCGGGCTCTCGGGTGATGACAAACATTGTGGTGGTGGGGCCGAGGTGTCAAAATGCCTTAACCATGGCATACGGTCGTGCTTGACCTAGTGTCGAGAGCTAGGACATGCAGGAACCGGGCATGTGCGGTAGCATAGTCGTGTGTGCAAATATGGCGGTTCTAGAGCGGTGGAGCCATGGTTAAGGGCCATTCGGGTTCTCGGGCGGTAACAAATGCTGTGGTGGAGAGGCCAAAGGTGTCAAAATGCCTTAACCATAGTGCATGGGCGTGCTTGACTTGGTGCGAGGAGCCGTAGGATGCGTAGGAACCGGCCGTGCGGCGGCAAAGTCGTGTGTGCAAATATGGCGGTTACGGAGCCATGGAGCCGAGGTTAAGTGCCGTTCGGGCTCTCGAGCGACGGCAAACGCTATGGTAGAGAGGCCGGAGGTGTCAAAATGCCTTAACCATGGCGTACGGGCATGCTTGACTCGGAGCGGGAGCCATAAAATGCGTTGGAACCGACCGTGCGGCGGCATGGTCGTGTGTGCAAATATGGCGGTTTTGGAGCCGTGGAGGCATGGTTAAGGGCCCTTCGGGCTCTCGGGTGATGGAAAACTCTATGGTGGAGAGGTGAGAGGCATCAAAATGGCTTAACCATGGCGTACGGGCGTGCTTGACCCGGTGCCGAGAGCCATAGGATGCACGGGATCCGACCGTGCGCGGCACGGTCGTGTGTGCAATTATGGATGTTCGGAGTCGTGGAGCTATAGTTAAGGGCCGTTCGGGCTCTCGGGTGATGACAAACATTGTGGTGGTGAGGCCGGAGGTGTCAAAATGCCTTAACCATGGCATACGGTCATGCTTGACCTAGTGTCAGAGCTATAGGACACGCACGGAACCGGGCGTGCGGTAGCATATTCGTGTGTGCAAATATGGCGTTCTAGAGCTGTGGAGCCATGGTTAAGGGCCATTCGGGTTCTCGGGTGGTAATAAACGCTGTGGTGGAGAGGCCAAAGGTGTTAAAATGCATTAACCATGGTGCATGGGCATGCTTGACTTGGTGCGAGGAGCCATAGGATGCGTTGGAACTGACCGTGCGGCAGCATGGTCGTGTGTGCAAATATGGCAGTTCTGGAGCCGTGGAGGGGCCGTTCAGGCTCTCGAGCGATGGCAAACGCTATGGTAGAGAGGCCAGAGGTGTCAAAATGCCTTAACATCGCGTACGGGCATGCTTGACTCAGTGCCGAGAGCCATAGGATGCGTTGGAACCGACCGTGCGGCAGCATGGTCGTGTGTGCAAATATGGCGGTTTTGCGGCCGTGGAGGCATGGTTAAGGGCCCTTCGGGCTCTCGGGTGATGAAAAACTCTATGGTGGAGAGGTGAGAGGCATCAAAATGGCTTAACCATGGCGTATGGGCGTGCTTGACCCGGTGCCGAGAGCCGTAGGATGCACGGGATCCGGTGCGGCGGCACGGTCGTGTGTGCAATTATGGATGTTCGGAGTCGTGGAGCTATAGTTAAGGGCCGTTCGGGCTCTCGGGTGATGACAAATATTGTGGTGGTGAGGCCAGAGGTGTCAAAACGCCTTAACCATGGCATACGGTCGTGCTTGACCTAGTGTCGAGAGCTATAGGACATGCAGGAACTGGCTGTGCGGTAGCATAGTCGTGTGTGCAAATATGGCAGTTCTAGAGCGGTGGAGCCATGGTTAAGGGCCATTCGGGTTCTCGGGCGGTAATAAACGCTGTGGTGGAGAGGCCAAAGGTGCTAAAATGCCTTAACCATGGTGCATGGGCGTGCTTGACTTGGTGCGAGGAGCCGTAGGACGCATAGGAACCGGCCGTGCGGCAGCAAAGTCGTGTGTGCAAATATGGCAGTTTTGGAGCCGTGGAGCCGAGGTTAAGGGCCGTTCGGGCTCTCGAGCGATGACAAATGCTATGGTAGAGAGGCCGGAGGTGTCAAAATGCCTTAACCATGGCGTACGGGCTTGCTTGACTCGGTCTTGGGGGAGCCATAGGACGCGTTGGAACCGACCATGCGGCGGCATGGTCGTGTGTGCAAATGTGGCGGTTTTGCGCCGTGGAGCCATGGTTAAGGGCCCTTCGGGCTCTCGGGTGATGGAAAACTCTATGGTGGAGAGGTGAGAGGCATCAAAATGGCTTAACCATGGCGTACGGGTGTGCTTGAACCGGTGCCGAGAGCCGTAGGATGCACGGGATCCGGCCGTGCGCCGGCACGTCGTGTGTGCAATTATGGATGTTACGGAGTCGTGGAGCTATAGTTAAGGGCCGTTCGGGCTCTCGGGTGATGACAAACATTGTGGTGGTGGGGCCGAGGTGTCAAAATGCCTTAACCATGGCATACGGTCGTGCTTGACCTAGTGTCGAGAGCTGTAGGACACGTAGGAACCGGGTGCGGTAGCATAGTCGTGTGTGCAAATATGGCGGTTCTAGAGCGGTGGAGCCATGGTTAAGGGCCATTCGGGTTCTTGGGCGGCAACAAATGCTGTGGTCGAGAGGCCGAGCGGTGTCAAAATGCCTTAACCATAGTGCATGGGCGTGCTTGACTTGGTGCGAGGAGCCGTAGGATGCGCAGGAACCGGCCGTGCGGCGGCAAAGTCGTGTGTGCAAATATGGCGGTTACGGAGCCGTGGAGCCAAGGTTAAGTGCCGTTCGGGCTCTCGAGTGATGGCAAACGCTATGGTAGAGAGGCCGGAGGTGTCAAAATGCCTTAACCATGGCGTACGGGCATGCTTGACTCGAGCCGGGAGCCATAAAATGCGTTGGAACCGACCGTGCGGCGGCATGGTCGTGTGTGCAAATATGGCGTTTTGGAGCCGTGGAGGCATGGTTAAGGGCCCTTCGGGCTCTCGGGTGATGGAAAACTCTATGGTGGAGAGGTGAGAGGCATCAAAATGGCTTAACCATGGCGTACGGGCGTGCTTGACCCGGTGCCGAGAGCCATAGGATGCACAGGATCCGGCCGTGCGGCAGCACAGTCGTGTGTGCAATTATGGATGTTGGAGTCGTGGAGCTATAGTTAAGGGCCGTTCGGGCTCTCGGGTGATGACAAACATTGTGGTGGTGAGGCCGGAGGCATCAAAACGCCTTAACCATGGCATACGGTCGTGCTTGACCTAGTGTCGAGAGCTATAGGACACGCAGGAACCGGGCAGTGCGGTAGCATAGTCGTGTGTGCAAATATGGCGGTTCTAGAGCGGTGGAGCCATGGTTAAGGGCCATTCGGGTTCTCGGGCGGCAACAAATGCTGTGGTGGAGAGGCCAAAGGTGTCAAAATGCCTTAACCATGTGCATGGGCGTGCTTGACTTGGTGCGAGGAGCCATAGGACGTTAGGAACCGGCCGTGCGGCGGCAAAGGTCGTGTGTGCAAATATGGCGGTTCTGGAGCCGTGGAGCCGAGGTTAAGGGCCGTTCGGGCTCTCGAGCGATGACAAATGCTATGGTAGAGAGGCCGGAGGTGTCAAAATGCCTTAACCATGGCGTACGGGCATGCTTGACTCGGTCTTGGGAGCCATAGGATGCGTTGGAACCGACCATGCGGCGGCATGGTCGTGTGTGCAAATGTGGCGGTTTTGCGGCCGTGGAGCCATGGTTAAGGGCCCTTCGGGCTCTCGGGTGATGGAAAACTCTATGGTGGAGAGGTGAGAGGCATCAAAATGGCTTAACCATGGCGTACGGGTGTGCTTGAACCGGTGCGAGAGCCGTAGGATGCACGGGATCCGGCCGCGCGCCGGCACGGTCGTGTGTGCAATTATGGATGTTCTGGAGTCGTGGAGCTATAGTTAAGGGCCGTTCGGGCTCTCGGGTGATGACAAACATTGTGGTGGTGGGGCCGAGGTGTCAAAACCTTAACCATGGCATACGGTCGTGCTTGACCTAGTGTCGAGAGCTAGGACACGTAGGAACCGGGCGTGCGGTAGCATAGTCGTGTGTGCAAATATGGCGGTTCTAGAGCGGTGGAGCCATGGTTAAGGGCCATTCGGGTTCTTGGGCGGCAACAAATGCTGTGGTCGAGAGGCCAGCGGTGTCAAAACGCCTTAACCATAGTGCATGGGCGTGCTTGACTTGGTGCGAGGAGCCGTAGGATGCGCAGGAACCGGCCGTGCGGCAGCAAAGTCGTGTGTGCAAATATGGCAGTTCTGGAGCCGTGGAGCCGTGGTTAAGTGCCATTCAGGCTCTCGAGTGACGGCAAACGCTATGGTAGAGAGGCCAGAGGTGTCAAAATGCCTTAACCATGGCGTACGGGCATGCTTGACTCGGTGCCGGGAGCCATAAAATGCGTTGGAACCGACCGTGCGGCGGCATGGTCGAGTGTGCAAATATGGCGTTTTGGAGCCGTGGAGGCATGGTTAAGGGCCCTTCGGGCTCTCGGGTGATGGAAAACTCTATGGTGGAGAGGTGAGAGGCATCAAAATGGCTTAACCATGGCGTACGGGCGTGCTTGACCCGGTGCCGAGAGCCATAGGATGCACGGGATCCGGCCGTGCGGCAGCACGGTCGTGTGTGCAATTATGGATGTTACGGAGTCGTGGAGCTGTAGTTAAGGGCCGTTCGGGCTCTCGGGTGATGACAAACATTGTGGTGGTGAGGCCGGAGGCATCAAAACGCCTTAACCATGGCATACGGTCATGCTTGACCTAGTGTCAAGAGCAGTAGGACACGCACGAACCGGGCCGTGCGGTAGCATATTCGTGTGTGCAAATATGGCAATTCTAGAGCTATGGAGCCATGGTTAAGGGCCATTCAGGTTCTCAGGTGGCAACAAACGCTGTGGTGGAGAGGCTAGAGGTGTCAAAATGCCTTAACCATGGCGTACGGGCATGCTTGACTCGGTGCGGGAGCCATAGGATGCGTTGGAACCGGCCGTGCGGCGGCATGGTCGTGTGTGCAAATATGGCGGTTACGGAGCCGTGCGGCCAAGGTTAAGGGCGTTCGGGCTCTCGAGCGATGGCAAACACTATGGTAGAGAGGCCGGAGGTGTCAAAATGCCTTAACCATGGCGTACGGGCATGCTTGACTCAGTGCTGAGAGCCATAGGATGCGTTGGAACCGACCGTGCGGCAGCATGGTCGTGTGTGCAAATATGGCAGTTTTGCAGCCGTGGAGCTGTGGTTAAGGGCCCTTCAGGCTCTCGGGTGATGAAAAACTCTATGGTGGAGAGGTGAGAGGCATCAAAATGGCTTAACCATGGCGTACGAGCCTGCTTGACCCGGTGCCGAGAGCCGTAGGATCCACAGGATCCGGCTGTGCGGCAGCACAGTCGTGTGTGCAATTATGGATGTTCTGGAGTCGTGGAGCTATAGTTAAGGGCCGTTCGGGCTCTTGGGTGATGACAAATATTGTGGTGGTGAGGCCAGAGGCGTCAAAATGCCTTAACCATGGCATACGGTCATGCTTGACCTAGTGTCGAGAGCTATAGGACATGCAGGAACTGGCTGTGCGGTAGCATAGTCGTGTGTGCAAATATGGCAGTTCTAGAGCTGTGGAGCCATGGTTAAGGGCCATTCGGGTTCTTGGGCGGTAATAAACGCTGTGGTGGAGAGGCCAATGGTGTTAAAATGCCTTAACCATGGTGCATGGGCGTGCTTGACTTGGTGCGAGGAGCCGTAGGACGCATAGGAACCGGCCGTGCGGCGGCAAAGTCGTGTGTGCAAATATGGCGGTTACGGAGCCGTGGAGCCGAGGTTAAGGGCCGTTCAGGCTCTCGAGCAACAACAAACGCTATGGTAGAGAGGCCGGAGGTGTCAAAATGCCTTAACCATGGCGTACGAGCTTGCTTGACTCGGTCTTAGGGGAGCCATAGGACGCGTTGGAACCGACCATGCGGCGGCATGGTCGTGTGTGCAAATGTGGCGGTTTTGGCCGTGGAGCCATGGTTAAGGGCCCTTCGGGCTCTCGGGTGATGGAAAACTCTATGGTGGAGAGGTGAGAGGCATCAAAATGGCTTAACCATGGCGTACGGGTGTGCTTGAACCGGTGCCGAGAGCCGTAGGATGCACGGGATCCGGCCGTGCGCCGGCACAGTCGTGTGTGCAATTATGGATGTTCGGAGTCGTGGAGCTATAGTTAAGGGCCGTTCGGGCTCTCGGGTGATGACAAACATTGTGGTGGTGGGGCCGGAGGTGTCAAAACGCCTTAACCATGGCATACGGTCGTGCTTGACCTAGTGTCGAGAGCATAGGACACGTAGGAACCGGGCCGTGCGGTAGCATAGTCGTGTGTGCAAATATGGCAATTCTAGAGCGGTGGAGCCATGGTTAAGGGCCATTCGGGTTCTTGGGCGGCAACAAATGCTGTGGTAGAGAGGCCGGCGGTGTCAAAATGCCTTAACCATAGTGCATGGGCGTGCTTGTCTTGGTGCGAGGAGCCGTAGGATGCGCGGGAACCGGCCGTGCGGGCAAAGAAAAGTCGTGTGTGCAAATATGGCGGTTCGGAGCCGTGGAGCCAAGGTTAAGTGCCGTTCGGGCTCTCGAGTGATGGCAAACGCTATGGTAGAGAGGCCGGAGGTGTCAAAATACCTTAACCATGGCGTACGGGCATGCTTGACTCGGGGCCGGAGCCATAAAATGCGTTGGAACCGACCGTGCGGCAAGCATGGTCGAGTGTGCAAATATGGCATTTTGGAGCCGTGGAGGCATGGTTAAGGGCCCTTCAGGCTCTCAGGTGATGGAAAACTCTATGGTGGAGAGGTGAGAGGCATCAAAATGTGTTAACACTAGAATTTGGTCAGGAATATGACAGGTGGACCCGCAGGGAGCAGAGAGAGCAATTCGGCAATTGCGTATGTGGTCGGCTAATTCCAGTGTGTTTGGCAAATGATCACGCGGTCGGTAATGGCTTCATTTGAAGGCGAAAGAAGGAAAGATGAAGCTGACCAGAAAGGGAAGGAGTCGTAATAGCCAAGGACTCCGATTATGGATAGAGTTAGCGTGTCTTTTTCTTTCCAATTTTGTTTAGATAGTTCGTAAACATGTAGAACTCCTGTTTCGTCCAGGGTATAAATATAAGCCCTCGACCATTGTAATAAGGGTTCACAACCAAATCAATACAACCGGCTACGCGCCACCCTTCGAGTCCTTTAGTCGTGTCGTCGAGTTCTTCGAGAGGGCCAATCGATCCGTCGACCTCCGTAAGTCCCGGCAACCTTGCTATCATGTCTAGTATCGTGCGGCGGATTTAGATATGATGCAAGTAGTCTCATCCGTTTTGCTTAGTATCGTGCGGCGGATTTAAGCTTAATGATGGGAAGTTTTTGCTTGTGCCTTGTATCGTGCGGCGGATTAAGACATGAGTAAAAATAGTTATCGGCTCTCTTAGATTTGGCAAGATCTAATAGATTCATTAAGTTACCCTATGTTGCATGCTTTTATATTTATTTTATATGTTTGCACACACTCTTTTGCCCAATCTAGATTGATACTCTTTCGGCTTGTTGATCGTTCCATTCATGCTTATTCAATATCGAGTAGATCAAGCTCACCTAGCCGAATTAGATCAATCTAGGTTGTTACATGTTGTGGGTTCATTCACGTTAGATGTAGATAAGCCTTGACAGACCGGGTACCGTGCGGCGGATGCGAGTCTTTGGGTTACTCTAGAGCTAGTCATCCGGTGGACTAGAGATCGGTTTAATCGATAGGTTTCTTTTACATGTTACTTGTTTGTTCCTTCTTCATGGACCCCGATTCGGCAATCTTGCCGATACGGTTATGCTTAAACATGTAGCGAGTATTTATAGAGTTGTTAGATAATTATGTGCTTTTAGCTCTTTATTGTTAGATTGTATCATGCGGTGGATTGATCTAGTAGTAAGGAGTGGTGTAAATTCATAGTGAGTGGTATCATGCGGTGGATTAGCTTGCTTGGGTTTATGCTCGACGGGTTTATGAAGACTAGACGTGCGGCAGACTAGTTGGAGTAGCCTATGCATGTGTTATTTAGTAGATTTATATTTATAAGCTACTTATTCTTAGTTATTAGTACTTGATGATGCTTTAAACCTGAAGACATGGTTTGATATGCTTTAATGATTTAATCTTGTTCAAACATGTCTTCATTTACTGTATTCGGCAAGTTCGTTCTATTTACATCAGTTATGTTACTTTAGCCGAATGAACAGCAACCTGTTGGCAGATAGCTTCTATAGCTATGTGTCGTCGTAAGTGGCTTCAGGGCCGTAAAGATGGAACTGTCTGGTCTCACCCAGCACGTTCCAGTTATGATCTTACTGTTTTATCCCTTGTCGATTTTCAGGTTAAATCGACTGGCACGCCACCGGATTCAGACGCCCGGGCACCCGATTGAAGCTAGGCTTTCCGGCTTGCTGTGTGTGAGACACAGTGCGCCACATTTTGTGTCAACACACTTTTTGGCACGCCCGGTGGGACCACTTTTCAGTCTGAAGATGAGTTCGGAAGTTGACAACAGTCACGTTCTGAATGTGACCTTGGACGAGCTGCAGCCAGAGCAACGCCAGATGGTAGAACAGGCAATGGAACAGTATCAGCAGAAATGTCTGATGTCTTTTTCCAAGAACAAGAGTGGCAGAGTGATCATCAAGCAATCACTGCCACGAGTTCTTCTTGCTCAGTCGATCGATATTACGACGAGGAGGAAATGCGAGAGGGTGGTTGGAGCCATTTACAAAGCTATAGGAGACACTATGTTGAATCACAACACAGCTTTTCTGGGCACCTTCCGCAAAATCATGGCTGATACTTTTGGTCCAGCAGTTGATAAGCGCTTTGAAGAAAGATTTGGAGAGCTTGCTGGACCAGTGTACTTCAATACTCAGCAATCTTCAGGGAAGTCAACTGGAGGAGAAGAGATGATCGGTACAAGCAAGGATGGAGCTGTTCACGATGAAAAAGAGAAGCCTCCTGTGACCGAGCAGCAAACTTATGGTCAAGTAGCCTTTGGTGCAACAACAGATATACCTGCATCAGCTTACAAGATTGCTCCAGTGGCAAACATATTGCAGAAGAGTGTTTATGGAGATGGGTACAATGAGTTTACCGATTACAGTGCTCTGAGTGCTTTGCCGAATCCAGGGTACAGGAGTGCATTAGGAGCGCCATCCAGGAGACAGGGAGCGCAAGATGCAAATGATGTTCTCCTAAAGCGAGAATGGCCGATATGATGCGAGAATCGGTTCGGCCTTAAGCCAAAGAATCCGACATATGCATACAAATCTCCTTTTCTAGAGTGGTACAATAGGGTAGCTCTTCCACCAAGAGTCAAGCCACCAACAGATTTGGCCAAGTTCTCTGGTCAAGATGACACCGTACCATTGAGCACATCAGCAGATATCTGATGCAACTTGGAGAAGCTGCTGCTGATGAAGCTTGGAGGATTAGATATTTTCCTATGTCTCTGACAGGGCCGGCTTTCACATGGTTTGCATCACGCCGGCTAATTCCATTGGTACATGGGCGGACTTGGAGCAAAAATTCCATGCATATTTTTACACGAACCAATGAGAAGAAGATGGTTGATCTGTGGGCTATGAGGATGAAGACTACTGAAACACCAATGGAGTATCTTCGCAGATTCAGAGCGAAGAACATGTGCTATTCTCTGACTATTCCCGACGATCAGCTCGCACAATTGGTCATTGCAGGCATGCTGCCACATATCAGAGACAAGTTATTTGGCATGGAGTTCGAAGACCTTGGACAGCTTGCACAGAAATTGACGGCAATGAGCAATCAAGCCCAAGGGTTCAGAAGAGATGTTCGTTTTCGGAAGAACAATGCAACCATTGACATGTATCGGGGATTCCTAGAAGAAGCATCTCGAATATGAAGATGAAGATGAAGTAGCCGCCTTGCAATTGAACCGGCAAAAGAGCCTACTTTGGTCGACCAACGATGGGTGAAGCAGCAAAAGGGATCTTATGACTTTGATGTTAGCAAGGCAGATAAGCTCTTTTTGTATCTGATTAAAGAGGGACGCATCAAGTTGCCAGAGGGACATCCTATGCTACGCCCTGAAGGGGTAAAGGATAAGAAGTACTGTGGGTTTCATGACACGGGTTCTCATCATATCAATGATTGCCGAGTGTTCAGAGTAAAGATTCAGAAGGCTATTCAAGATGGACACTTGAGATTTGATGGCAAGATGAAAGTAGACAAGAACCCATTCCCTCAGAACATGGTCTCTTTCTCTATAGGCATGGTGGATGCCATTGAATCCAAGGAAAAGGGAAAGATGAAGGTTCGACCTCGAAAGAGCCAAAGAGAGCGGTCTTGTGGACCCCGATCGGCAAGTTACCAAAGAAGAAGTGCAGCAAGTTCAATTCATAAATAGCCGAACAGAGAAGGGTCAAACTTCAGATGCAGCTAAAGGAAATTGCCGAATACACGTTGAGCCAAAGCGTAAAGTTACAGCACGACACTTGTTGAATAAGTGGCAGTGGGAAAAGAAGATGGAATATGATGAGGAGCAGCAGTACATTGAAGAGGAGCGCAGGTTCATGGCAGAACGTCGGAAATATGAAGCAGAAGTATGCCAAAGAGAACAAGAAGAGTACAGGAGAGAGCAAGAGCAATCTCATTGGAACTGCTCCTTCTTCAGACACTGTTGGAATGAAGGCTTGAAGTTGCCTGCCAGGAACAATTGCCCTGAATGCAGTGATCAATATTCAGAGTAGAGGCAATCTCGAGTCAACCACCGACCCGTTCATGATAGACTTGGGATGAGATTTCCGAGAACGATCGGCGCCTAAAAATAAACAAGCGGTTTTTGATGAACATCGGAGGAAAAGATTGGCGAGATCAAGCTTGGGCTCATAGCGTGCTCATAACGCGGAAGAAAGCTCATACGGGTGGCAAAAGGGTCAATGGTGCCCTCCGGTCTCGAGAAAAGCCAGAAGAGAAGAGTTCAGCGTTTGAGGAATCAAGAGCTGAAGCAAGAATTAGCCGAAAAGAAGCCAGTATGGCGTCCTAAGAAAAAGGACAATGGACAGGGTCCTTCGGCTGATGCTAATATGGTGTTCTTTATTCCATTAGAGTTCAGAGCTCCTGAAGATCAAGAAGTTCAAGATGAGGTATATTCAGACTTTGATGAAACTGAATGCCGAGACCTGATGGCTCAACTTGTGTTGACTCGGCAAGCAATTTTTGACAAGCCAGTTAAGAACCGTCACCTGAAACCATTATACCTGAAGGGATATGTCAATGGCAAACCTTTAACCAAGATGCTTGTTGATGGAGGGGCTGCTATCAATATTATGCCCTATACTACTTTCAGAAAGCTTGGCATGACAAGTGAGGATTTGTTGCAGACTGACATGATCCTTAGAGATTTTGCTGGCAATGCTTCTGATACTCGTGGAGCAGTACATGTGGAGCTGATGATTGGATCCAAGACCTTGATCACTACTTTCTTTGTCATTGATGGCAAGGGGGCATATAGCATGCTTCTTGGAAGGGATTGGATCCATGCTAATTGCTTGTATACCATCAACTATGCATCAAATTCTTATTCGGTGGATAGGAGATGATGTAGAGGTTGTTCAAGCCGATGATTCGGTGAGTGTTGCCACTTCGAGCCTCGCTTATTGGGAGTATGATGGACAAGACTGCCTTTCGGAAAGAAATGGAAAGAAGGTCCCGTCAATGTGTTCGACAGAGATCAACAAATGCCGATCCAAGCAGTCGACTCTGACAGTAATTTTTAATGGGCAATCCAATCGATGGCAACAAAGGCAAGCTGGGTCGTGGTTTCATGTCGGCCGACAAATTAGAAGAGATTGATGTTGGTGATAGCACAAAGTCAAGGCCGATGTATATCAGTGCAAATTTAGACCCAAAATATAAAGTGAAATTAATAGAGTTGCTAAGAGAGTTCGAGAGATTGTTTTGCTTGGGATTACACGAGAGATGCCTGGATTGGATCGATCAATTGTTGAGCATAAATTGCCTATAAAACCTGGATTTCGTCCTTTCAAACAACCTCCACGGAAAATTTATAAAGAGGAGGTATTGGCCGATGTAAAGAAAGAAATTGAAAGACCGATTGAAGCAAACTTTATTCGGCCATGTAGGTATGCGAGTGGATTTCAAACATAGTACCTGTTTACAAAAAGAATGGAAAAATGAGAGTATGCATAGATTTCAGAGATCTCAACAAAGCTACTCCTATGGATGGTTACCCAATGCCAGTTGCCGATTTACTAGTAGATGCAGCAGCAGGGTATGAAATTATTAGCTTTATGGATGGCAATGCTGGCTACAATCAGATTTTCATGGCAGTTGAAGATATTGCAAAGACTGCATTCAGATGTCCTGGCCACATTGGATTGTTTGAGTGGATAGTGATGACATTTGGATTGAAGAATGCCGGTGCAACTTATCAGAGAGCCATGAACTATATCTTTCATGAGTTGATCGGCAAAATTGTAGAGATTTATATCGATGATGTGGTAGTCAAGTCCAGGGACCATGAAGGACATTTAGCCGATTTAAGAAAGACTCTGGAGTGTACGAGGAGACATGGTTTAAAGATGAATCCAAATAAGTGTGCTTTTGGAGTCTCGGGCTGGTGAGTTCTTGGGGTTCTTGATACACAAAGGAGGGATAGAAGTTGGGAAAAAGAGCATGGAAGCAATAGACAAAGTTGTACCCCAACTAACCTTACAGAGTTGCAGTCATTGTTGGGCAAGATCAATTTTGTGAGGAGATTCATATCCAATTTATCAGAAAGAGTATTGCCTTTCTCTCCATTGTTGAAGCTCAAGAAAGATCAGAAATTTGTCTGGGGTGACGTACAGCAAAAGGCTTTTGATGAGATCAAGCAATATATGAAGGCACCACCAGTGTTGGTACCTCCACAACTTGAGAAGCCTTTCAAGCTGTATGTGGCGGCCGATAGCCTAACGATAGGATCGGCCCTTATGCAAGAGTTTAATGGAAAAGAGAGGGTAATAGCTTACCTTAGCCGAAAACTGCTAGATCCTGAAACAAGGTATTCGGCTATAGAAAAGCTTTGTTTGTGTGTTTATTACTCATGCACCAAGTTTCGGCACTATTTGTTAAATGCTGAATGTGTGGTGATATCTAGTTTTGATGTAATTAAACACATGTTGTCAATGCCGATTTTAAATGGAAGAATTGGCAAATGGGTATTAGCGCTGTCAGAGTTCAATTTAAAGTATGAGTCGGCAAAAGCAGTAAAGGGACAGGCAATTGCCAATTTTATTACTCAACATCGTGATTTATCTGTTGATATGATTAACATTGCCCCATGGGCATTATTTTTTTGATGGATCATCATGTGACAAAGGTGGTGGTGCTTGGTATTCTTTTGATATCCCCACGTGGAAATACATTTGAGTTTGCTTTTTCAATTGAATATCCTGTCACTAACAATCAAGCGAGTATGAGGCTTTGCTTAGAGGGCTTCGTTAATAGAAGTGAAGGCTGTTGCATTCTTTGTCGAAGTATTTGGTGACTCGAATTGGTAATCAATCGGTTGACAGGACAATATGAATGCAAGAATGATGTACTGCAAGGGTACCATGAACAGTGTAGGGAACTTCGAAAAGCTTCTCGCAGTTACTTTGCATCATATACCCGAGAGAGCATAATGGAGAAGCAAATAAATTAGCTCAAGCAGCCTCGGATATCGGGAAAATCATGAAGTCTATGCAGCGAGAAGAGGGTGTTTTCAGTTCGATCGATAAGTAATGACTGGAGAAGTGACATTATCAGTTATCTGAAAGACCCATCTCAAAAGGTTTCCCGAAGGCTCAGGTATAAGGCACTTAAATTTGTACTTCTTGATGATCAATTGTACCACAAGTCTATAGATGGAGTGTTGCTCAAATGCTTGGGTCAAGAAGAAGCTAAGAAGATTATGTTTGAAGTTCATGAAGGAGCTTGTGGTGCACATCGGTCGGCCTACCAATGAAATGGATAATTAGAAGGACAGGGTACTTCTGGCCGACTATGTTGGAGGATTGCTTTGAATATTATAAAGGGTGTAGAGATTGTCAGATATTTGGTAATGTTCAAAGAGCACCTGCATCTGCTCTGAATCCAATAATCAAGCCATGGCCATTCAGAGGATGGGGTATAGATTTAATTGGACAAATCAATCCTCCATCTAGCAAAGGACACAAATTTGTGTTGTTAGCAACAGATTATTTCACCAAGTGGGTTGAAGCCATCCCTTTGAAGAAAGTCACATCAGAAAATATGATCAGTTTTGTCAAGGAGCATATAATTCATAGATTTGGGATCCCACGAGACCATTACAACTGATCAAGGGACTCGAGTTCACTTCTTCGGAGTTTTGTGACTTTGCCGAAAGCATGGGAATAAGGTTATATAATTCTTCTCCTTATTATGCACAAGCCAATGGCCAAGCGAGAGGCATCAAATAAGATCATGATCAAAATCATCCGAGAAGAAGATCGATGAGAAGCCAAGGAAATGGCACTTGGTCCTTAATGAAGCATTATGGGCTTACCGAATGGCTTGTCATGGATCCACACAAGCATCTCCATATGAGTTGGTTTATGGACATAATGCTATAATGCCTTGGGAGTTGCGATCGGGATCAAGGAGAGTTGAGTTGCGAAGGATCGACAAAAAAGGATTATAAGGATTTGATGATGGATGAATTGGAAGATTTGCATTTGATTCGTCTTAAAGCTTTGGAGAACATTGAGAAGAATAAAATGCGTGTTGCCAAATACTACAACAAGAAAGTTAAAGTTAAACAATTTGCAGAAGGAGAATTGGTTTGGAAGACGATATTGCCGATTGGTACCAAAGATAAAGCATTCGGCAAATGGTCTCCGAATTGGGAAGGACCTCTTCGAGTTGTCAGTTGTGCACCTGGTAACGCGTATATATTGAAAACATTATTTGGAGAAGAACTTACTAGAGCCATCAATGGCGGATATCTTAA
This sequence comes from Themeda triandra, assembly GCA_018135685.1. Classification (NCBI taxonomy): domain Eukaryota; kingdom Viridiplantae; phylum Streptophyta; class Magnoliopsida; order Poales; family Poaceae; genus Themeda; species Themeda triandra. The sequence continues at coordinate 75,397 of JAENPR010000946.1, read as the reverse complement.
GAAGTTTTATCCAAGTGTCGAAGTTGGATCTTAATTGTGACTATGATGTAAACGTGATATAGCCGATTGAATAAAATCGCCTTGAGCAAAGGAAAGAGGTTGGAGAGAAAATAGCCGATATTATTGTATCGCCTCTAGTATAAAAATAGCCGATATCGTGTGTATCGTCTTTAGAATGAAATAGCCGATGCGGTTGTATCGCCTTTAGCCAATTTTTAAAGTATAAGTGAACAGTTTGATTTTATCTCTCAACCGGTAGGTTTATCGGGAGAAGATAAAGTGAATTGAAGTACTACGCTACAAACCGTCAAGTCATGGAATAGGATCGAGATCTAATCGGCTAAGACAAAGATTGTGCGTTCGGGAAAAATTTCGTTCGGCAAGTATGTTGCGAGTCGAGTTCTGAGTAAAGGGATAATGAATCAAGCAAATGCAACAAAAGAAAATCATCATAGACAAGCAAGAACAGGGAGGAGGCCAACATTTTTCATTAAAATTTTTATTTACAACCCGTGCCAATCCTAATACAAGCTACTCCTCTTCCTCGTTGAAGAGCTTGTTGAGGACGGACTCCGGGTTGGTGGCGTTGGCCATGGCGTCGGCATGGGCGTCGTACCCCGCCAGGATGCCCTCGATGCCGTCGACCTCGTGAGGAAGCCCGTCACGAAAGCCGGTCGGCATCGGAGCGTAGTCGTCCCCGGTCCAGGACGACATCCCCGCCAGGCCGAGCGCGGTGCCAAGGCGCACGCCATGAAGGGCAACCTGGTCGACGTGACCAGGCACCGCCTCGAGGCGATCGACCAAGGTCGCCCCCTGGGCGTTCACGTGGTTGGCCGCTGCCGTCGCCGCCACCTTCAGGTGATCCAGCTCCACGGTGAGGTCTGCAGAGAAGAATAAGATAGATCAGTAAGCAGATAAATCGGGAAGAATGCGAGTCGAAAGCAATTGGTGAAGAGCAAATGCGGTGATGGCCTCGCTCATTTGCCGGCGGTTGTCCTCCAACTCCAGGGCAGTGGGCGATCCCAAACTTCTTGGTCTCTTCACCAAGAAGCTCCATCGCCTCGTCCCGCTCGCGGCGGTATGCGGCGGCGTCGTAGCGGCTGTACGGCGGGATCTCCTCGTCGTCCCTTTCCCATATAGGGTGGTACGAAGGAGAGGACCCCGACGAGGCCGGCGGCGGCCGACACCGGCGCCGGAGCAGGAGCAGGAACTGAGCGAGCCGGAACCGGCACGGGGCGAGGCGTCAAACGCCGCGGCGGCGCGAAAGCGCCATTGGCCGGTGCTGATCCTCGCCGTCCTACAAACAGGGTGCAAATCAAAATCGGCTAAACAGAGAGAAACCGCAAACAAGATGAGGAAGTTATCTTTTACTGCAGACGGCGGCCACCACGGCTACTTCCCTCCGCCGCGTCCGCCGCAGGAGCAGGAGCGGTAGCGGAGGGAGGAGTGTGAGTGCCGGCCCGGGCGACCCGCCTCCGGATGTTGGCGACGTAGTCGCCGGTGTTCCCAGTAACCCTGAAACAGATCGAGAAGATGAACAACCGCAAGGGGTCAAAAACTCAGATCGGGTAAAATTATCAAAACAGCACAACTCAAAGGGTTGAAGATCTTACCGCCGGCGCAGGTTGCTACTGCCCTCTGCCTCGTCCTAGGTGGGACGCTTGTTGCGATCTCCGCCGCTCGCCATGGATAGTGGTGGGGGTTTCTTGGAGCTTGAAGGCGGAGAAGAAGTGGAAGAGATTGAGGATGATAGCAACCGCTTGTGCTTGATGTGATGATGGTGGGAGCCGACCGGTCCTATTTATGAACAAAGGGGAGCCGTGGCGAGACTGCGGGAAAGCCAAGCGACAAGATAGGGTTTCCACACCTATGGGCCGATGTTGAGTTGGGCCGAGCCCATCACCACTGGTGATTCAGTTACCGTACGCTCGGTCGGCTAAATAGCTGATGAGAGCTATTCGGCTAAAGCGAACGCTTGGAGCCTACAAAGACGCGCTTATATTCGGCCGATTTGCACAGTGTAAGCATAATCACACTCGGAAACAACCGAATGATAATAGAAGCGAGAAAGAAAGAGAAAAAAACAAAATATTAAATCAAGAAGGAAATAAATTTTTGCCGAATGCAATGCATTCAGAGCATAATGTTTACAAATTTCATCTTGCAGATCAAAAGTTTTTACACATTCAGATAAGAACTGATGACATTCAGAGCATCAGTCTTGATTCTATTAACCTCATCAAGGGCTCTTTTGTCTTCAGCTTCAGAGTTTTGGATCTGCTGCAGTTTGCTCTTGATTTGCTTGGTCTCTTTGACAAGGGAGCTTATCTTGGTCTTGGCCGAGTCAAGAGGAGGCAGAGTGGCGAGTTTGGCTTCATGAGATTGAATGTTGGCGTCCAGCTGGGCCAATTGAGCTGCCAGTCTAATCCTCTCATTTCTCATACTCTACAACTCTGGCTCCAAGGTGTCCCAAGACTGTTTGGCTAACTTAAATTCAGAGTAAAGCTCTTTAACTTGCTGTTCTCTGGTTGCCTTGTCAGTCTCCAAGATGGACCTGTCAGATATGTTCTTGTGTGCTCTCTTGACAATGGCAAAATGATCATCAAGATGAGATAAAGCGTTTATAGCATCCTTAAGATCGAAGGGAGCTCTTGGCCAAGTGGTTCTCGCTATTTCCCTTATTTTATCGACTCTCGGGTCAAGTCAACAATATCCCTCTCCAAGAATGAAATTATGGCCTTCGCTTAACTCGACTCTCGATGATAATTGCCGACCGGGAAGAAACTTCATCATCATCGGCAAACTCTTCAGCAATAAGGGAAACGCTAGCCTGTTGGAGAGCAGTACCCTGGTAATAGAAGGAGAAAATTATTTTAGCCGAATGATTTATTTCAAAGTGGGAAATGACTGAGGAAGATCAAGATAATACCTCTTCGGCAAAAGCCTGATCAATGGCCTCCTGAGTAGCATCAAGACTTTGGGTGACTGACACAGTTACTGTTTCGTGGATAGCAGTGTCATGGCTTGTTGATATGTCTTGAATTGCCGAAGGAGTATCTTGAAGGAGGATTTTCTCTATTGCTTCTCCTGACTGATGAAGAGGGATGCCTGTTGCTATGTCTGTATGTTCATCAGCCTGATGAGAAGGAATTTCTTCTGCTGCTTCTTCTTGTTCACCTGCTTGGTCATCTACCTGATGCACACTGATGATAAGCTCATTGGCGTTTGCTTGACCAGCGAGGCTCCGGAGAATTCTCCAAAATCACTACCCCGTCAGGACTTTGAGGGTTGGCCTGTACCTGTTGAAAGAAAGTGATAAGTGCAAAAACATTTATGGATGGAAAATAAGGGATCAAAAGCATTCATACCTGAGGGAGTGGCTTAGCTTTCTTTGATCTTGTTTTCTTGGGGACCGCAGTGTCCTTGATAGGGGAAGAAGGAGCTTTTCTTTTAAGGTCCTTCGAGCACCGTGTCATCGCGGGTATTTTGTTGAACACCGTTAAGCTTGGAGCATCATGCCCAGAGCAGCATTAGGGCCAGGTCGCCAATACTGGACCTCTGGAGGACTTGGAGGAGCGTTGTCCTGTTCAAAGAAGATGTTTAGAAATAGAACAGAGACATGAAGTAAAAGTAGACCTAAGCAAGTACCTCATCATCAGAAGAAAATGATGGCATTAAAACTTGACATAAGGGATGGATTTGTGCTCGAAAATATGGGAATGCCATTCTTGCCACCGAGGTTGAATGAAGGATGAACAAAGCTTCAATTATCACCGGAGGATTGGGCTCATATGTTGGAAATTTGCATCCAAGATTGAAAACTTTATTGGCCTCGGTTATATTCAGCAGTGTCTCCCTAGGTCCGATGATGCTTGAAAAATATGGCCTTGGGGGCGATTGACCAAGTCCAAGTCATGTCGGCAACCATGTTTGGGTTGTAAAATTCATAAGTTGAATTTATCACCCGACCATGATGAAATTCTCGGCCGCGGAGCGTAGGGCCAGATGAAAGAATTGAAAATGTCCCTGGAATCATCATCTATACAGCCCAGCTCATAGCTAAATCTGCAAGGGAGGGTTAAGTTTTCATTCTCTCTGTAGGGAAACCAGATCACATGGTTGAATCCCTTGTAGAAGATCTTAAAAAGATGACCCTGGTCCAAGTCGATGATGATTGAAGATGCAGCCTCTCCATATGTCCGACGGCCTTGTATCTCGGGGTCTTCACCTTCAAATAGTTGATTGAAGGAAAGTTCGGGTTGTGGAGATCAACGAAACAATCGATGCATATATAATTGCAGCCACATCGAAGAAGCCACCATGGTCCGTTGACACAAGAAATTTCACCCTATTCCTCATCCGGGCGGTGATCTCGATGCATCATATGATAGAACGCTCCCGTGAGATATTTCCCCAAAGGAATCGGCTTGCCTCGCACCAATTCTTCAGCCATCACTATGTGATTCAGAGTTGGCTCATTGGACTTGCCGCAGAAGATGAATCTGCATAACCACATGTTCATAAAAGCCCTATACTCTTTATCAGACACAGGGCCAGTTGAAGCATAAGTCTGAACATATTTGGCCCAACCTCCTCCTGATTTGACTGCCTTCTGTGAGCTAGTACTTTTGTATTTGGAGGGATAGGTTGGCTTGGTGATGTTCAGACCAGTCATCATGAAGATATCTGACAGAGTGATTGTCATTGGGCCGTGACCAAAGACAAATGCGTTGATAGCATCAGACCAGAAGTGAGAAGCGGCTATCAGAAGAGAATCGTTTCTTGGCATTTCGGCTAGGGAAAGTTCCAAGCAGTGTTGAATATCTTGGGATTCCCGAAATCGTTGTTCTGGACCGCATCTGCGATACCAATCATGCCATCCCGTGATTGAAGGAAGGGGCCAAGTCTTGAAAGTGTTCGGCCATCTATTTGAGGGGGCAATCCTAGATTTGAATGGGATCCTCAAAGTCTCTCTTTCAATAAAATCCCTCGGATTGGAGTCTCCCATCGGACCAAGGAAAAATGACCCAGGATGCGCAAGATTGGAGATCAAGATTTCATTCTTCATTTCCTTTAGAAGAGATTGGAGCAAATGGATCAAAAAGTGCATCTGGAAGCTAATTCAATGAAATTGCCGAATAAGGTAAAGCGAGTAGGGTTACCTCCAAGAACTCCTCTTGAGTTCCCGTCGCCATGATGGAGCTATTGAAGATTCCGTCGCCATTGGAGACAAAGAGCGAACGCAGATCTCGAGATGGCGGCCGCGGGCGTTGGCGATAGTGACCTAGGCGGAAGGCGCGACGATCAATTTTGAAATAAAACCTTTTTATCTCAAAATTTAGGGGGCATGTGTTAACACCAGAATTTGGTCAGGAATATGACAGGTGGACCCGCAGGGAGCAGAGAGAGCAATTCGACAAATGCGTATGCGGTCGGCTAATTCCTGTGTGTTCGGCAAATGATCACGCGGTCGGTAACGGCTTCATTTGAAGGCGAAAGAAGGAAAGATGAAGCTGACCAGAAAGGGAAGGAGTCGTAATAGCCAAGGACTCCGATTATGGATAGAGTTAGCGTGTCTTTTTCTTTCCAATTTTGTTTAGATAGTTCGTAAACATGTAGAACTCCTGTTTCATCCAGGGTATAAATATAAGCCCTCGACCATTGTAATAAGGGTTCACAACCAAATCAATACAACCGGCTACGCGCCACCCTTCGAGTCCTTTAGTCGTGTCGTCGAGTTCTTCGAGAGGGCCAATCGATCCGTCGACCTCCATAAGTCCCGGCAACCTTGCTATCATGTCTAGTATCGTGCGGTGGATTTAGATATGATGCAAGTAGTCTCATCCGTTTTGCTTAGTATCGTGCGGCGGATTTAAGCTTAATGATGGGAAGTTTTTGCTTGTGCCTTGTATCGTGCGGCGGATTAAGACATGAGTAAAAATAGTTATCGGCTCTCTTAGATTTGGCAAGATCTAATAGATTCATTAAGTTACCCTGTGTTGCATGCTTTTATATTTATTTTATATGTTTGCACACACTCTTTTGCCCAATCTAGATTGATACTCTTTCGGCTTGTTGATCGTTCCATTCATGCTTATTCAATATCGAGTAGATCAAGCTCACCTAGCCGAATTAGATCAATCTAGGTTGTTACATGTTGTGGGTTCATTCACGTTAGATGTAGATAAGCCTTGACAGACCGGGTACCGTGCGGCGATGCGAGTCTTTGGGTTACTCTAGAGCTAGTCATCCGGTGGACTAGAGATCGGTTTAATCTGATAGGTTTCTTTTACATGTTACTTGTTTGTTCCTTCTTCATGGACCCCGATTCGGCAATCTTGCCGATACGGTTATGCTTAAACATGTAGCGAGTATTTATAGAGCTGTTAGATAATTATGTGCTTTTAGCTCTTTATTGTTAGATTGTATCATGCGGTGGATTGATCTAGTAGTAAAGAGTGGTGTAAATTCATAGTGAGTGGTATCATGCGGTGGATTAGCTTGCTTGGGTTTATGCTCGACGGGTTTATGAAGACTAGACGTGCGGCAGACTAGTTGGAGTAGCCTATGCATGTGTTATTTAGTAGATTTATATTTATAAGCTACTTATTCTTAGTTATTAGTACTTGATGATGCTTTAAACCTGAAGACATGGTTTGATATGCTTTAATGATTTAATCTTGTTCAAACATGTCTTCATTTACTGTATTCGGCAAGTTCGTTCTATTTACATCGCTTATGTTACTTTAGCCGAATGAACAAGAACTTTGTTGCGATAGCTTCTATAGCTATGTGTCGTCGTAAGTGGCTTCAGGGCCATAAAGATGGAACTGTCTGGTCTCACCCAAAGACGTTCCGGTTATGATCTTATTGTTTTATCCCTTGTCGATTTTCGTGTTAAATCGACTGGCACGCCACCGGATTCAGACGCCCGGGCACCCGATTGTAGCTAGGCTTTCCGGCTTGCTGTGTGTGAGACACAGTGCGCCACATTTTGTGTCAACAAAATGGCTTAACCATGGCGTACAGGCGTGCTTGACCCGGTGCCGAGAGCCATAGGATGCACAGGATCCGACCGTGCGGGCAAAGACACGGTCGTGTGTGCAATTATGGATGTTCGAGTCGTGGAAGCCGTAGTTAAGGGCCGTTCGGGCTCTCGGGTGATGACAAACATTGTGGTGATGAGGCCGGAGGCATCAAAATGCCTTAACCATGGCATACGGTCATGCTTGACCTAGTGTCAAGAGCTGTAGGACACGCACGAACCGGGCCGTGCGGTAGCATATTCGTGTGTGCAAATATGGCGCTTCTAGAGCCGTGGAGCCATGGTTAAGGGCCATTCGGTTCTCGGGCGGCAACAAACGCTGGTGGAGAGGCTAGAGGTGTCAAAATGCCTTAACCAAGGCGTACGGGCATGCTTGACTCAGTGCCGGGAGCCATAGGATGCGTTGGAACCGACCGTGCGGCAGCATGGTCGTGTGTGCAAATATGGCGGTTACGGAGCCGTGGAGCCAAGGTTAAGGGCCATTCGGGCTCTCGAGCGATGGCAAACGCTATGGTAGAGAGGCCAGAGGTGTCAAAATGCCTTAGCCATGGTGTACGGGCATGCTTGACTCAGTGGCGAGAGCCATAGGATGCGTTGGAACCGACCGTGCGGCAGCATGGTCGTGTGGTGCAAATATGGCGGTTTGCGGCCGTGGAGCTGTGGTTAAGGGCCCTTCGGGCTCTCGGGTGATGAAAAACTCTATGGTGGAGAGGTGAGAGGCATCAAAATGGCTTAACCATGGCGTACGGGCGTGCTTGACCCGGTGCCGAGAGCCGTAGGATGCACGGGATCCGGCCGCGGCGGCGGCACGGTCGTGTGTGCAATTATGGATGTTCTGAGTCGTGGAGCTATAGTTAAGGGCCGTTCGGGCTCTCGGGTGATGACAAATATTGTGGTGGTGAGGCCGGATGTGTCAAAACGCCTTAACCATGGCATACGGTCGTGCTTGACCTAGTGTCGAGAGCTATAGGACATGCAGGAACCGGGCCGTGCGGTAGCATAGTCGTGTGTGCAAATATGGCAATTCTAGAGCGTGGAGCCATGGTTAAGGGCCATTCGGGTTCTCGGGCGGTAATAAACGCTGTGGTGGAGAGGCCAAAGGTGTTAAAATGCCTTAACCATGGTGCATAGGCGTGCTTGACTTGGTGCGAGGAGCCGTAGGACGCATAGGAACCGGCCGTGCGGCAAAGCAAAAGTCGTGTGTGCAAATATGGCGGTTCGGAGCCGTGGAGCCGAGGTTAAGGGCCGTTCAAGCTCTCGAGCAATGACAAACGCTATGGTAGAGAGGCCGGAGGTGTCAAAATGCCTTAACCATGGCGTACGGGCTTGCTTGACTCGGTCCGGGAGCCATAGGATGCGTTGGAACCGACCATGCGGCGGCATGGTCGTGTGTGCAAATGTGGCGGTTTTGCCGTGGAGCCATGGTTAAGGGCCCTTCGGGCTCTCGGGTGATGGAAAACTCTATGGTGGAGAGGTGAGAGGCATCAAAATGGCTTAACCATGGCGTACGGGTGTGCTTGAACCGGTGCCGAGAGCCGTAGGATGCACGGGATCCGGCCGTGCGCCGGCACGTCGTGTGTGCAATTATGGATGTTTTGGAGTCGTGGAGCTATAGTTAAGGGCCGTTCGGGCTCTCGGGTGATGACAAACATTGTGGTGGTGGGGCCGGAGGTGTCAAAACGCCTTAACCATGGCATACGGTCGTGCTTGACCTAGTGTCGAGAGCATAGGACACGTAGGAACCGGCCGTGCGGTAGCATAGTCGTGTGTGCAAATATGGCGGTTCTAGAGCGGTGGAGCCATGGTTAAGGGCCATTGGGTTCTTGGGCGGCAACAAATGCTATGGTCGAGAGGCCAGCGGTGTCAAAATGCCTTAACCATAGTGCATGGGCGTGCTTGACTTGGTGCGAGGAGCCGTAGGATGCGCAGGAACCGGCCGTGCGGCGGCAAAAGTCGTGTGTGCAAATATGGCGGTTACGGAGCCGTGGAGCCGAGGTTAAGTGCCATTCGGGCTCTCGAGTGATGGCAAACGCTATGGTAGAGAGGCCGAGGTGTCAAAATGCCTTAACCATGGCGTACGGGCATGCTTGACTCGGAGCCGGAGCCATAAAATGCGTTGGAACCGACCGTGCGGCAAAGCATGGTCGAGTGTGCAAATATGGCGGTTTTGGAGCCGTGGAGGCATGGTTAAGGGCCCTTCGGGCTCTCGGGTGATGGAAAACTCTATGGTGGAGAGGTGAGAGGCATCAAAATGGCTTAACCATGGCGTACGGGCGTGCTTGACCCGGTGCCGAGAGCCGTAGGATGCACAGGATCCGGCCGTGCGGCAGCACAGTCGTGTGTGCAATTATGGATGTTTTGGAGTCGTGGAGCTGTAGTTAAGGGCCGTTCGGGCTCTCGGGTGATGACAAACATTGTGGTGGTGAGGCCAGAGGCATCAAAACGCCTTAACCATGGCATACGGTCATGCTTGACCTAGTGTCAAGAGCTGTAGGACACGCACGAACCGGGCTGTCCGGTAGCATATTCGTGTGTGCAAATATGGCGGTTCTAGAGCGGTGGAGCCATGGTTAAGGGCCATTCGGGTTCTTAGGCGGCAACAAACGCTGTGGTGGAGAGGCTAGAGGTGTCAAAATGCCTTAACCATGGCGTACGGGCATGCTTGACTCGGTGCGGGAGCCATAGGATGCGTTGGAACCGGCCGTGCGGCGGCATGGTCGTGTGTGCAAATATGGCGGTTCGGAGCCGTGGAGCCAAGGTTAAGGGCCGTTCGGCTCTCGAGCGATGGCAAACGCTATGGTAGAGAGGCCGGAGGTGTCAAAATGCCTTAACCATGGCGTACGGGCATGCTTGACTCGGTCGAGAGCCATAGGATGCGTTGGAACCGACCGTGCGGCGGCATGGTCGTGTGTGCAAATATGGCGGTTTTGCGGTCGTGGAGTTGTGGTTAAGGGCCCTTCAGGCTCTCGGGTGATGAAAAACTCTATGGTGGAGAGGTGAGAGGCATCAAAATGCCTTAACCATGGCGTACGGGCGTGCTTGACTCGGTGCCGAGAGCCGTAGGATGCACAGGATCCGGCCGTGCGGCAGCACGGTCGTGTGTGCAATTATGGATGTTTTGGAGTCGTGGAGCTATAGTTAAGGGCCGTTCGGGCTCTCGGGTGATGACAAACATTGTGGTGGTGAGGGCCGGAGGCGTCAAAACGCCTTAACCATGGCATACGGTCGTGCTTGACCTAGTGTCGAGAGCTATAGGACACGTAGGAACCGGGCTGTGCGGTAGCATAGTCGTGTGTGCAAATATGGCGGTTCTAGAGCGGTGGAGCCATGGTTAAGGGCCATTGGGTTCTCGGGCGGCAACAAATGCTGTGGTCGAGAGGCCAAAGGTGTCAAAATGCCTTAACCATGTGCATGGGCGTGCTTGACTTGGTGCGAGGAGCCGTAGGATGCGCATAGGAACCGGCCGTGCGGCGGCAAAAAGTCGTGTGTGCAAATATGGCGGTTACGGAGCCGTGGAGCCGAGGTTAAGTGCCGTTCGGGCTCTCGAGTGACGGCAAACGCTATGGTAGAGAGGCCGGAGGTGTCAAAATGCCTTAACCATGGCGTACGGGCATGCTTGACTCGGTCCGGGAGCCATAAAATGCGTTGGAACCGACCGTGCGGCGGCATGGTCGTGTGTGCAAATATGGCGGTTTTGGAGCCGTGGAGGCATGGTTAAGGGCCCTTCGGGCTCTCGGGTGATGGAAAACTCTATGGTGGAGAGGTGAGAGGCATCAAAATGGCTTAACCATGGCGTACGGGTGTGCTTGACCCGGTGCCGAGAGCCATAGGATGCACGGGATCCGGCCGTGCGCCGGCACGGTCGTGTGTGCAATTATGGATGTTTGGAGTCGTGGAGCTATAGTTAAGGGCCGTTCGGGCTCTCGGGTGATGACAAACATTGTGGTGGTGAGGCCGGAGGCATCAAAACGCCTTAACCATGGCATACGGTCGTGCTTGACCTAGTGTCGAGAGCTATAGGACACGCAGGAACCGGGCGTGTGCGGTAGCATAGTCGTGTGTGCAAATATGGCGGTTCTAGAGCGGTGGAGCCATGGTTAAGGGCCATTCGGGTTCTTGGTGCGAGGCGGCAACAAACGCTGCTGGGTGGAGAGGCCAGAGGTGTCAAAATGCCTTAACCATGGCGTATGGGCATGCTTGACTTGGTGCGAGGAGCCATAGGACGCGTTGGAACCGGCCGTGCGGCAGCATGGTCGTGTGTGCAAATATGGCAGTTCTGGAGCCGTGGAGCCAAGGTTAAGGGCCGTTCAGGCTCTCGAGCGATGGCAAACGCTATGGTAGAGAGGCCGAGGTGTCAAAATGCCTTAACCATGGCGTACGGGCATGCTTGACTCGGGATGCCGAGCCATAGGATGCGTTGGAACCGACCGTGCGGCAACATGGTCGTGTGTGCAAATATGGCGGTTTTGCGAGCCGTGGAGGCATGGTTAAGGGCCCTTCGGGCTCTCGGGTGATGGAAAACTCTATGGTGGAGAGGTGAGAGGCATCAAAATGGCTTAACCATGGCGTACGGGCGTGCTTGACCCGGTGCCGAGAGCCATAGGATGCACGGGGATCCGGCCGTGCGGCAGCACGGTCGTGTGTGCAATTATGGATGTTAGGAGTCGTGGAGCTATAGTTAAGGGCCGTTCGGGCTCTCGGGTGATGACAAACATTGTGGTGGTGAGGCCGGAGGCATCAAAACGCCTTAACCATGGCATACGGTCATGCTTGACCTAGTGTCAAGAGCTGTAGGACACGCACAAACCGGCGTGCGGTAGCATATTCGTGTGTGCAAATATGGCGGTTCTAGAGCGTGGAGCCATGGTTAAGGGCCATTCGGGTTCTCGGCGGCAACAACGCTGTGGTGGAGAGGCTAGAGGTGTCAAAATGCCTTAACCATGGCGTACGGGCATGCTTGACTCGGTGCCGGGAGCCATAGGATGCGTTGGAACCGACCGTGCGGCGGCATGGTCGTGTGTGCAAATATGGCGGTTCGGAGCCGTGGAGCCAAGGTTAAGGGCCGTTCGGCTCTCGAGCGATGGCAAACGCTATGGTAGAGAGGCCGGAGGTGTCAAAATGCCTTAACCATGGCGTACGGGCATGCTTGACTCAGTGCCGAGAGCCATAGGATGCGTTGGAACCGACCGTGCGGCAACATGGTCGTGTGTGCAAATATGGCGGTTTTGCGGCCGTGGAGTTGTGGTTAAGGGCCCTTCGGGCTCTCGGGTGATGAAAAACTCTATGGTGGAGAGGTGAGAGGCATCAAAATGGCTTAACCATGGCGTACGGGCGTGCTTGACCCGGTGCCGAGAGCCGTAGGATGCACGGGATCCGGCCGTGCGGCGGCACGGTCGTGTGTGCAATTATGGATGTTCGGAGTCGTGGAGCTATAGTTAAGGGCCGTTCGGGCTCTCGGGTGATGACAAATATTGTGGTGGTGAGGCCGGAGGTGTCAAAATGCTTAACCATGGCATACGGTCGTGCTTGACCTAGTGTCGAGAGCTATAGGACATGCGAGGAACCGGGCTGTGCGGTAGCATAGTCGTGTGTGCAAATATGGCAGTTCTAGAGCTGTGGAGCCATGGTTAAGGGCCATTCGGGTTCTTGGGCGGTAATAAACGCTGTGGTGGAGAGGCCAAAGGTGTTAAAACGCCTTAACCATGGTGCATGGGCGTGCTTGACTTGGTGCGAGGAGCCATAGGACGCATAGGAACCGGCCGTGCGGCAGCAAAGTCGTGTGTGCAAATATGGCGGTTACGGAGCCGTGGAGCCGAGGTTAAGGGCCGTTCGGGCTCTCGAGCGATGACAAACGCTATGGTAGAGAGGCCGAGGTGTCAAAATGCCTTAACCATGGCGTACGGGCTTGCTTGACTCGGTGCTAGGAGCCATAGGATGCGTTGGAACCGACCATGCGGCGGCATGGTCGTGTGTGCAAATGTGGCGGTTTTGCCCGTGGAGCCATGGTTAAGGGCCCTTCGGGCTCTCGGGTGATGGAAAACTCTATGGTGGAGAGGTGAGAGGCATCAAAATGGCTTAACCATGGCGTACGGGTGTGCTTGAACCGGTGCCGAGAGCCGTAGGATGCACAGGATCCGGCCGTGCGCCAGCACAGTCGTGTGTGCAATTATGGATGTTCTGGAGTCGTGGAGCTATAGTTAAGGGCCGTTCGGGCTCTCGGGTGATGACAAACATTGTGGTGGTGGGGCCAGAGGTGTCAAAATGCCTTAACCATGGCATACGATCGTGCTTGACCTAGTGTCGAGAGCTGTAGGACACGTAGGAACCGGCTGTGCGGTAGCATAGTCGTGTGTGCAAATATGGCAGTTCTAGAGCGGTGGAGCCATGGTTAAGGCCATTCGGGTTCTTGGGCGGCAACAAATGCTGTGGTCGAGAGGCCGGTGGTGTCAAAATGCCTCAACCATAGTGCATGGGCGTGCTTGACTTGGTGCGAGGAGCCGTAGGATGCCCGGGAACCGGCCGTGCGGCGGCAAAGTCGTGTGTGCAAATATGGCGGTTCTAGGAGCCGTGGAGCCGAGGTTAAGTGCCGTTCGGGCTCTCGGTAGAGAGGCCGACGGCAAATGGCGCTATGGTAGAGAGGCCGACCGGAGGTGTCAAAATGCCTTAACCATGGCGTACGAGGGATGGCAAACGCTATGGCATGCTTGACTGCTTGACTCGGTGCCGGGAGCCATAAAATGCGTTGGAACCGGCCGTGCGGGCATGGTCGTGTGTGCAAATATGGCGGTTTTGGAGCCGTGGAGGCATGGTTAAGGGCCCTTCGGGCTCTCGGGTGATGGAAAACTCTATGGTGGAGAGGTGAGAGGCATCAAAATGGCTTAACCATGGCGTACGGGCGTGCTTGACCCGGTGCCGAGAGCCATAGGATGCACGGGGATCCGGCCGTGCGGCGGCACGGTCGTGTGTGCAATTATGGATGTTCTGGAGTCGTGGAGCTGTAGTTAAGGGCCGTTCGGGCTCTCGGGTGATGACAAACATTGTGGTGGTGAGGCCGGAGGCATCAAAATGCCTTAACCATGGCATACGGTCATGCTTGACCTAGTGTCAAGAGCGATAGGACACGCACGAACCGGGCCGTGGTAGCATATTCGTGTGTGCAAATATGGCGGTTCTAGAGCTGTGGAGCCATGGTTAAGGGCCATTCGGGTTCTTAGGCGGTGTTAACACCAAAATTTGGTCGGGAATATGACGGGTGGGCCCGCAAGGAGCGGAGAGAGCAATTCGGCAAGTGTGTATGCGGTCGGCTAATTTCCATGTGTTCGGCAAATGATCAAGCGGTCGGTAACGGCTTTATTTGAAGGCGAAAGAAGGAAAGATAAAGGAGCGGCGAGAAAGGGAAGGAGTCGTGATAATCAAGGACTCCGATTATGGATAGAGTTAGCGTGTCTGGTTTTTCCAATTTTGTTTGAATAGTTCGTAAGTGCTTAGGACTCATGTTTTGTCCACGGTATAAATATAAACCCTCGACCATTGTAATAAGGGTTCACAACCAAATCAATACAACCGGCTACGTGCCACCCTTCGAGTCCTTTTAGTCGTGTCGTCGAGTTCTTCGAGAGGGCCAATCGATCCGTCGACCTCCGTAAGTCCCGGCAACCTTGTTATCATGTCTAGTATCGTGCGGCGGATTTAGATGTGATGCAAGTAGTCTCATCCGTTTTGCTTAGTATCGTGCGGCAGATTTAAGCTTAATGATGGGAAGTTTTTGCTTGTGCCTTGTATCGTGCGGCGGATTAAGACATGAGTAAAGATAGTTATCGGCTCTTTTAGATTTGGCATGATCTAATAGATTCATTAAGTTATCACGTGTTGCTTGCTGTATTTAATATTTAATTATTTGCAACACTCTTTTGCCCAATCTAGATTGATACTCTTTCGGCTTGTTGATCGTTTATCTCATGCTTATTCAATATCGGGTTGATCAAGCTTATATAGCCGAATTAGATCGATCTAGATTGTTATATGTTGTGGGTTCATTCACGTTAGATGTAGATAAGCCTTGACGGGACCGGGTGCCGTGCGGCGGATGCGAGTCTTTGGGTTACTCTAGAACTAGTCATCCGGTGGACTAGAGATCGGTTTAATCGATAGGCTCCTTTTACATGTTGCTTGTTTGTTCCTTCTTCATGGACCCCGATTCGGCAATCTTGCCGATACGGTTACGCTTATGCATGTAGCGAGTATCTATAGATCTATTAGATAATTATGTGCTTTTAGCTCTTTATTGCTAGATTGTATCATGCGGTGGATTGATCTAGTAGTAAGGAGTGGTGTAAATTCATAGCGAGTGGTATCATGCGGTGGATTAGCTTGCTTGGGTTTATGCTCGACGGGTTTATAAAGGCTAGACGTGCGGCAGACTAGTTGGAGTGGCCTATGCATGTGTTGTTTAGTAGATTCATATTTATAAGTTACTTATCCTTAATTATTAGTGCTTGATGATGCTTTAAACCTGAGATATAGTTTGATATGCTTTAGTAGTTTAATCTTGTTCAAACATGTCTTCATTTACTGTATTCGGCAAATTCGTTCTGTTTACATCAGTTATGTTACTTTAGCCGAATGAACTACAATCTGTTGGCAGATAGCTTCTATAGCTATGTGTCGTCGTAAGTGGCTTTAGGGCCGTAAAGATGGAACTGTCGGTCTCACCCGGCACGTTCCGGTTATGATCTTACCGTTTTATCCCTTGTCGATTTTCGGGTCAAATCGGCGCACGCCACCGGATTCGGACGCCGGGCACCCGATTGAAGCTAGGCTTTCCGGCTTCTTTGTGTGTGAGACGCGGGGTGGTCACATTTTGCGTCAACACACTTTTTGGCACGCCGGTGGGACTACTTCTTAATCTAGGATGGGATCGGAAATTGACAACGATCACGTTACGAACGTGACCTTGGACGAGCGGACGGATCAACGCCGGATGGTGGAGCAAGCAATGGAGCGGTTTCGGCGAAATGTCGATGTCTTTTTCCAAGAACAAGAGTGGTAGAGTGATGATCAAGCAATCAACGCCACGAGTTCTTCTTGCTGGTCGATCGATGTTACGACGAGGAGGAGATGCGAGGGTAGTTGGAGCCATCTACAAAGGCTGTAGGAGACACTATGTTGAATCACAACACGGCTTTTACGGGCACCTTCCGCAAGATCATGGCTGAAACTTTTGGTCCGGCGGTTGACAAACGATTTGAAGCAAGATTTGGAGAGCTTCTTGGGCCGGTGTACTTCAACACTCGGCAATCTTCGGGAAGTCGGCTGGAGGAGAAGAGATAATCGGTACAAGCAAGGATGGAGCTGTTTGTAATGAAAAAGAGAAGCCTCTTGTGACCGAGCGGCAAACTCATGGTCGGGTAGCTTTTGGTGCAACAACGGATGTACCCGCATCTGCTTAAAGATCTCCCCGAGTGGTAAATAGATTGCGAAAGAGTGTCTATGGAGATGGGTACACTAAATTCACGATTACGGTGCTCTAGATGCTTTGCCGAATCCGGGATACGGGGAGTGCATCGGGAGTACCTTCTAGAAGACGGGGAGCAAAAGATGCAAATGATGAGCTCCTAAGCGGAATGGGCGACATGATGCGAGAATCAATTCGGCCTAAAACCAAAGCATCGAGACATATTCATACAAATCTCCTTTCCCGAGTGGTACAATAGGGTAGCTCTTCCACCAAGAGTTAAGCCACCAACGGATCGACCAAATTCTGCGGTCGGGATGACACCGATACCATTGAGCATGTCGGCGGATATCGATGCAACTTGGAGAAGCTGCTGGCGATGAAGCTTGGAGAATCGAATATTTTCCTATGTCTCGACGGGGCCGGCTTTCACATGGTTTGCATCGCGGCCGGCTAATTCCATTGGTACTTGGGCGAGTTGGAGCAAAAGTTCCATTCATACTTTTATACGGGAACCAATGAGAAAAAGATGGTTGATCTTTGGGCTATGAGGATGAAGACTACTTTGAAACACCAATGGAGTATCTTCGCGAGATTCGAGAGAGGCAAAGAACATGTGCTATTCTCGACTATTCACGATGATCAACTCGCACAATTGGTCATTGCGGGCATGCTTCCACATATCGAGAGACAAGCTATTCGGTATGGAGTTTGAAGACCTTGGACGGCTTGCACAAAAATTGACGGCGATGAGCAATCAAGCCCAAGGGTTCGGGAGAGATGCTCGTTTTCGGAAGAACGTGCAACCTGTTGACATGTATCGAGGATTTCTAGAAGAAGCATCGAATATGAAGATGAAGATGAAGTAGGCTGCTGCAAAATTGAATTGGACAAAAGAGCCTACTTTGGTCGAGTCATCGATGGGTGAAGCAACGAAGGGATCTTATGATTTTGATGTCGATAAAGAGATAAGCTCTTTACGTATCGGTCCAAGAGGGACGCATTAAGGCTGCCGAGAAGGACATCCTATCTTTGCGCCACTGAAGGGGTAAAAGATAAGAAATCTTGCGGGTTCCATGATACGGGTTCTCATCATATCAATGATTGCCGAGTGTTCGAGTAAAGATTCGAAGGCTATTCAAGATGGACACTTGAGATTTGATGGCAAGATGAAAGTAGACAAAAACCCATTCCCTCGAACATGGTCTCTTTCTCCATAGGCATGGTTGATGCCAATGAGTCCAAGGAAAAGGGAAAGATGAAGGTTCGACATCGAAAGAGCCAAGGAGAGTGGTTCGTTGACCCTAATCGGCAAGTTACCAAAGAGGAAGTGCAACAAGTACGGTTCAAAAATAGCCGAACGAGAGAAGGGTCGGACTTCGGATGCGGCTAAGGAAATTGCCGAATACACGGCTGGGCCAAAGCGCGAGTTACAAAGGCACGACACTTGTTGAACAAATGGCGGTGGGAAAAGAAGATGGAGTATGATGAGGAACAGCGGTACATTGAAGAGGAACGCGGTTCATGGCGAACGTCGGAGATATGAAGCGAGAGGTGCACCAAAGAGAACAAGAAGAGTACGGGAGAGAGCAAGAGCAATCTCATTGGAATTGTTCCTTCTTCGGACAACGTTGGAATGAAGGCTTGAAGTTGCACACCGGGAACAAGCGCCCGAATGCGGTGATCAATATTCGGAGTACGGGCAATCTCGAGTCAACCGCCGTCCCGTTCATGATAGACTTGGGATGAAAGTTCCGGAGAACGATCGGCGCCTAAAAATAAACGGTTTTGATGGATATCGAGAGAAAAGATTTGCGAGACCAAGCTTGGGCTCACGGCGGTGTTCATAATATAGAAAGAGCTCCTATAGGTGGCAAAAAGGTCAATGGTGCCCTCCTGGTCTGCGGAAAAGCCAGAAGAGAAGAGTTCAGCGGTTGAGGAATCAAGAGCTGAAGCAAGAATTAGCCGAAAAGAAACCAGTGTGGCGTCCTAAGAAAAAAGATGATGGACAAGGTCCTTCGGTGATGCTAACATGGTGTTCTTTATCCCATTGGAATTTAGAGCTCCTGAAGATCAAAAAGTTCAGGATGAGGTATATTCAGACTTTGATGAAACTGAATGCCGAGATCTGATGGCTCAACTTGTGTTGACTCGGCAAGCAATCTTTGACAAGCCGGTTAAAAACCGTCATCGAAACCATTATACCGAAGGGATATGTCAATGGCAAACCTTTAACCAAGATGCTTGTTGATGGAGGGGCTGCTATCAATATTATGCCCTATGCTACTTTCGAAAGCTTGGTATGACAAGTGAAGATTTGCTTTGCATGACGACATGATCCTTAGAGATTTTGCTTGGCAATGCTTCGATAATCGTGGAGCGGTACATGTGGAGGCGATGATTGGATCCAAGACTTTGATCACTACTTTCTTTGTCATTGATGGCAAGGGGGCATACGACATGCTTCTTGGAAGGGATTGGATCCATGCTAATTCTTGTGTACCCTCAACTATGCATCAAATCCTTATTCGAGTGGATAGGGGATGATGTAGAGATTGTTCAAGGCGATGATTCGGTGAGTGTTGCCACTTCCGAGCTTGCTTATTGGGAGTATGATGGACTAGATTGCCTTTCGGGTAAGGTATGGAAAGAAGGTCTGTCAATGTGTTCAACGAGATCAACGGCCGATCCAAGCGATCGGCTCGACGGTAACTTTTAATGGGCAATCCAATCGATGGCAACAAAGGCAAGGCTGGGTCATGGTTTCATGTCGGCCGACAAGTTAGAAGAGATCAATGTTGGTGATGATACAAAGTCAAGGCCGATGTATATCGGTGCAAATTTAGACCCGAATATAAATTGAAATTAATAGAGTTCTTTGAAGGAGTTCAAAGATTGTTTTGCTTGGGATTACACGAGATGCCTGGATTGGATCGATCAATTGTTGAACACAAGTTGCCTATAAAACCTGGATTTCGTCCTTTCAAACAACCTCCACGAAAAATCTATAAAGAGGAGGTATTGGCCGATGTAAAGAAAGAGGTTGAGAGATTAATTGAAGCAAACTTTATTCGGCCATGCGGTATGCGAGTGGATTTCAAACATAGTACTGTCTACAAAAAGAATGGGAAGATGAGAGTATGCATAGATTTCGAGAGATCTCAACAAAGCTACTCCCATGGATGGATACCCAATGCCGGTAGCCGATTTGCTAGTAGATGCGGCGAGGATATGAAGTCATCGGCTTTATGGATGGCAATGCGGCTACAATCGATTTTCATGGCGGTTGAAGATATTGCAAAGACGCATTCGGATGTCCTGGCCACATTGGTTTGTTTGAGTGGATAGTAATGACATTTGGATTGAAGAATCTTTGGTGCAACTTATCGAGAGCCATGAACTATATCTTTCATGAGTTGATCGGCAAAATTGTAGAGATTTATATTGATGATGTGGTAGTCAAATCCGGAGACCATGAAGGACATTTAGCCGATTTGAGGAAGACTGCGGAGTGCACGAGGAGACATGGCTTAAAGATGAATCCAAATAAGTGTGCTTTTGGAGTCTCGGCGGTGAGTTCTTGGGGTTCTTGGTCCACAAAGGAGGGATAGAAGTTGGGAAGAAGAGCATGGAAGCAATAGACAAAGTTGTGCCCCCAACTAACCTTACGAGTTGCGATCATTCTTTGGGCAAGATCAATTTCGTGAGAAGATTCATATCCAATTTATCGAAAAGAGTATTGCCTTTCTCTCCATTGTTGAAGCTCAAGAAAGATCGAAAATTTATGCAGGGTGACATACGGCAAAAGGCTTTTGATGAGATCAAGCAATATATGAAGGCACCACCGGTGTTGGTACCTCCACAACTTGAGAAGCCTTTCAAGCTGTATGTGGCGGCCGATAGCCTAACAATAGGATCGGCCCTTATGCAAGAATTTGATGGAAAAGAGAGGGTAATAGCTTACCTTAGCCGAAAACTGCTAGATCCTGAAACAAGGTATTCGGCTATAGAAAAGCTCTGTTTGTGTGTTTATTACTCATGCACCAAATTTCGGCATTATTTGTTAAATGCCGAATGTGTAGTGATATCTAGTTTTGATGTAATTAAACACATGTTGTCAATGCCGATTTTAAATGGAAGAATCGGCAAATGGGTACTAGCACTGTCAGAGTTTAATTTAAAGTATGAGTCGGCAAAAGCAGTGAAAGGACAGGCAATTGCCGATTTTATTACTCAACATCGTGATTTATCTGTTGATATGATTAACATTGCCCCATGGGCATTATTTTTTGATGGATCATCATGTGACAAAGGTGGTGGTGCTTGGTATTCTTTTGATATCCCCACGTGGAAAGATATTTGAGTTTGCTTTTTCAATTGAATATCCTGTCACTAACAATCAAGCGAGAATATGAGGCTTTGCTTAGAGGGCTTAATTTGTTAATAGAAGTAAAGGCTGTTCTTGTTGAAGTATTTGGTGACTACGAATTAGTGATCAATCAATTGACGGGGCAATATGAATGCAAAAATGATGTCTTGCAAGGGTACCATGAACAATGTAGGGAACTTAGAAAAGCTTTTCGGTAGTTACTTTGCATCATATACCCGAGAGAGCACAATGGAGAAGCAAACAAATTAGCTCAAGCATACTACGGATATCGGGAAAATCATGAGATTTATGCGCGAGAAGAAGGTGCTTTCAATGGTGATCGGATAAAAGATGACTGGAGAAGAGACATTATCGGTTATCGAAAGATCCATCTCAAAGAGTTTCCGGAAGCTCGGGTATAAAGCACTTAAATTTGTGCTTCTTGATGATCGGTTGTACCACAAGTCTATAGATGGAGTGTTGCTCAAGTGCTTGAGCCAAGAAGAGGCTAAGAAGATTATGTTTGAAGTCCATGAAGGAGCTTGTGGTGCACATCGGTCGGCTTACCGAATGAAGTGGATAATAAGAAGGACGGGGTACTTTTGGCCGACTATGTTGGAGGATTGCTTTGAATATTACAAAGGGTGTCGAGATTGTCGAGATATTTGGTAATGTTCAAAGAGCACACACATCTCTTCTGAATCCAATAATCAAACCATGGCCGTTCGGAGGATGGGGTATAGATTTAATTGGACGAGATCAATCCTTCATCTAGCAAAGGACACAAATTTGTGTTGCTAACAACAGATTATTTCACCAAGTGGGTTGAAGCTATCCCTTTGAAAAAGGTCACATCGAGAAAATATGATCGGTTTTGTCAAAGAACATATAATTCATAGGTTTGGAATCCCACAGAGACCATTACAACTGATCAAGGGACTCGTTCACTTCTTCGAGTTTTGTGACTTTGCCGAAAGCATGGGGATAAGGCTATATAATTCTTCTCCTTATTATGCACAAGCCAATGGCCAAGCGAGGGCGTCAAATAAGATCATGATCAAGATTATTCGAGAAGAAAATCGATGAGAAGCCAAGGAGATGGCACTTGGTCCTTAATGAAGCATTATGGGCTTACCGAATGGCTTGCCATGGGTCCACACAAGCATCTCCATATGAGTTGGTTTATGGACATAATCTTTGTGATGCCTTGGGAGTTGCAATCGGGATCAAGGAGAGTTGAATTGCAAAAGGATTTGACGGATAAGGATTATAAGGATCTGATGATGGATGAATTAGAGGATTTACATTTGATTCGTCTTAAGGCCCTGGAGAACATTGAGAAGAATAAAATACGTGTTGCCAAGTACTACAACAAGAAAGTTAAAATTAAGCAATTTGCAGAAGGGGAATTGGTTTGGAAAACAATATTGCCGATTGGTACCAAAGACAGAACATTCGGCAAGTGGTCTCCGAATTGGGAAGGACCTTTTCGGGTTGTCAGTTGTGCACCTGGCAATGCGTATATATTGAAAACGCTGTTTGGAGAAGAACTTACTAGAGCCATCAATGGCAGATACCTTAAGAAATTTTATCCAAGTATCGAAGTTGGATCTTAATTGTGACTATGACATAAGCGTGGTATAGCCGATTGAATAAAATCGCCTTCAGAACAAAGGAAAGAAGTTGGAGAGAAATAGCCGATAATATTATCGCCTCTAGTGTAAAAAATAGCCGATATCGTGTGTATCGTCTTGAGAATAAAAATAGCCGATACGGTTGTATCGTCTTTAGTTGATTTTTAAAAGTATAAGTGAACAGTTTGATCTTATCTCTCGGTGATAGGTTTATCGGGAGAAGATAAAGAGAATTGAAGTACTACGCTACAAACCGTCAAGTCATGGAACAGGACCGAGATCTAATCGGCTAAAGTGATGTCATGCGATTCGGGAGTTTTCGTTCGGGAAGAGTGTTGCAGTCGAGTTCTAGCTAAGGAAAAATTTGCAAAGAAGCAAATGCGACAGAGACGAACATCATCACGAGACAAGCAAGAACAAGAAAAGGACCAACATTCTTCATTAAAATTTTATTTACAACCCGCGCCAATCCTAATACAAGCTACTCCTCTTCTTCATTGAAGAGCTTGTTGAGGACGGACTCGGGTTGGTGGCGTTGGCCATGGCGTCGGCATGGGCGTCGTACCCCGCCGGGAGGCCCTCGATGTCGTCGACCTCGTGGGGAAGCCCGCCGCGGAAGCCGGTCGGCATCGGAGCGTAGTCGTCCCGGTCCGGGGATGACATCCCCGCCGGGCCGAGGGAGGTGCTTGAGGCGCACGCCATGAAGGGCAACCTGTCGACGACCGGGAATCGCCTCAAGGCGATGCCGGGGTCGCCCCACAGGCGTTCACGTGGTTGGCCGCCGCCGTCGCCGCCACCTTCGGGCGTTCCGGCTCCGTGGAGAGTGCGCAAGGAAAAAATAAGATGAATCGGTGAGCGAGACGAATCGGGAAGAACGGGAGTCGCGATTGGCAAAGAGCAAATGCGGTGATGGCCTCGCTCATCTGCCGGCGGTTGTCCTCCAACTCCGGTGGGCGATCCCAAACTTCTTGGTTTCCTCACCAAGAAGTTCCATCGCCTCATCCCTCTCGCGGCGGTACGCAGCGGCGTCGTAAATAACGGGCATGCGGCGGGATCTCCTCGTCGTTCCTCTCCCATATGGGAACGTCGAAGGAGCCGACCCCGATGAGGCCGAAGCGGAAGCCGGTGCGGAAACGGAGGAAGCGGGAGCCGGGGCTGGAGCCGGAACCGCGCGGCGGCGGAGCGTCGAACGCTGCGGCCGCGCGCCGGAAGCGCCATTGGCCGGTGCTAATCCTCGCCGTCCTACAAACAAGGTGCAATCAAGATCGGCTAAACAAGAAAGCGCAAACAAGATAGGGAGGTTATCTCTTACTACTAGACGGCGGCCACCACCACGGCTGCTTCCCTCCGCCCGCGTCCGCCGCGGGAGGCGGGAGCGGAAGCGGAAGAAGGAGTGTGGGTGCCGGCCGGGCGACCCGCCTCCGGACGTTGGCGATGTAGTCGCCGGTGTTCCCGACGGCCCTGAAACGATCGAGAAGATGAACAACCGCAAGGAGGCAAAGACCCAAATCGGGTAAAGATTATCAACTAGCGCAACCCAAGAGATTGGAGATCTCACCGCCGGCGCCGGTTCTTTGCTTCCCTCCGCCTCGTCTGACGGGACGCTTGTTGCGATCGCCGCCGCTTGCCATTGGTGGTGGTTGGGGCTTTTTGGGGCTTGAAGGTAGAGAGGAAGTGGAAGAGATTGAGGATGATGGCAACTGCTTGTGCTTGATGTGATGATGGTGGGAGCCGACTGGTCCTATTTATGAACGTGGGAGCCGTGGCGAGACTGCGGGAAAGCCAAGCGACGGAATAGGGTTTCCACGCTTATGGGCCGATGTTGAGTTGGGCCGAGCCCATCACCACTGACGATTCGGTTGCCATACGCTCGGTCGGCTAAATAGGCGATGAGAGCTGTTCGGCTAAATGAGCACTTGAGGTAGCGGGTTCCATTCGGTTAAAACACACAAGAGTACGATTGTGATTGGAGGAACCGAATGATAGAAGAAAGCGAGAGAAGAAAGAGAAAAATGAAAATTATCTATTTTTCCAGAGAAGGGGAATTGTTTTTCAAATATAACAGGGTCAAGCCTAAATGTCTACATCTACAAGTACAAACCAAGCATCTATACATTTAGAAAAGAGTTGATGACAGCTAAAGCATCAGCCTTGATTCGGTTGACTTCATCAAAAGCTTTTCGGTCCTCTTCTTCAGAATCTTGAATGTTGGACGGTTTGCTTTTGATTTGTCGTGTCTCCTTAATGATTGATTGTATTACGGACTTAGCCGAATCAAGAGATGGCGGATTCGCAAGCTTGGTTTCATGAGGCTGAATGTTGGCATTCGGTTGAGCTAATTGGGCTTCAAGTTTGGTTTTTCTTCTCTCATGACTGCGGCTCTGGTTCTAAGGTGCTCAAGAGGTGCTCGATTGACTTGATGCCGAGTAGAGCTCCTTGGCTTTCTTTGTTCCTTGGCCACCTTTCTTTTCTCTAGATCAACTTTGGTGGACATATTCTTGTGAGCTCTCTTGATAGCAGCAAAGTGATCATCAAGGTGTGATAAAGCATCTATGGCAGCCTTGAGATTAGAGGAAGCTCTTGATCAATAAGCTCTGCTATTTCCCTTATTTTGTATGCGAATCTTGGGTCAAAGCAACAATATCCTTTTTCGAAATGAGATTATATCCTTTAGCTTGGCTTGACTCTCGATGACAAGCTGGGTTGGAAGAAACTTCATCATCTTTATCCCCGACATACTCTTCGATAAGGGAAAAAGCGGCTTGAGGGTGAGCGGTATCTGTTGATGAACAAGGAAGGTAGTTTAGTCGAATGATTCGGTTTGAAGTGAAAAAAATAACCGAGTGGAGTAAGGATAATACCTCTTCGGCAAAAGCGATCAATAGTATCTGGGTAGCATCAAGACTGCGAGTGACTAATGCGGTTGCCACTTCGGGGATAGCGGTGTCATGGCTTGTTGATGCATCTTGGATTGCCGAAGGAGTTAAATGCGTGATCGATGAGGGAGATTTTTCTCTGCTACTTCTCCACGATCACTGTTTGTTCATCAACCTGATGGGAGGGAATTTCTTCTGCTACTTCTCCTTGTTCACCTGCTTGGTCATCTGCCTGATGCATACCAAGATCACTAGTGAGCTCATTGATGTTTGCTTGACCAGTGGAAGCTCCAGGAGAGTTGTCCAAGATCACTACCCTATCGGGACTTTGAGGATTGGCATGTACTGTTGAAAGAAAGTGATAAGTACGGATACATTTGCGAGATGGAAAATAAAGGGGTCAAAAGCATTCATACACGAGAGAGTGGCTTAGCTTTCTTTGATCTTGTCTTCTTGGGAATTGCGGTGTCCTTGATAGGGGAAGAAGGAGTTTTTCTTTTAAGGTCCTTCGGGAACCTTGTGTCATCGCGGTATCTTGTTGAATCTTTGTCGGATTTGGAGCATCATGTCCAAGAGCGGCTATGGGGCCGGGTTGCCGGTATTGAACCTCGGAGGACTTGGAGGGGCATTGTCTGTTCAAAAAGGTGTTTTAGAAACGCAGAGCGAGACATCAAATAAAAGGTAGTTATAAAAGTATACCTCATCATCGAGAAGAAAATGAGGGCATTAAAACTTGGCATAAAGGATGAACTTGTGCTCTAAAAATATGAGAATGCCATTCACTGCCACCAAAGGTTGAATGAAGGATGAAGCGGCTTCAATTATCACCGGGGGATTGGGTTCATATATTGGAAGCTTGCATCCAAGATTGAAAACTTTATTGGCCTCGATTGCGTTCATCAATGATTCCACAGGTCTAATTATGCTTGAGAAGTATGGTCTTGGGGGCAATTGACCAAGTCCAAGCTGGCAACCATATTTGGATTGTAAAATTCATAAGTTGATCTTATCGGCCGACCATGCTGAAATTCTCGGCAAGGCACGGGGCTTGATGAAGGAGTTGTAGATGTCCTTAGAATCATCATCTATACGGCCCGACTCATAGCTAAATCTGCAAGGGAGGGTTAAATTTTCATTCTCTCTATAGGGAAACCAGATCACATGGTTGAATCCCTTGTAGAAGATCTTGAAAAGATGGCCCGGGTCTAAGTCAATGATGATTGAAGATGCGCCTCTCCATATGTCGACAAGACTTGTATCTAGGATCTTCACCTTCGGCATAATTGATTGAAGGGAAGTTCGGGTTGTGAAGATCAACGAAACAATCGATGCATATATAGTTGCAACCACATCGAAGAAGCCACCATGGTCCATTGACACGGGAGATTTCACCTTGATTCCTCATTTGAACGGTGATCGATGCATCATGTGGTAGAATGCTCCTAGCGAGATATTTGCCCAAAGGAATCGGCTTGCTGCGGCCAATTCTTCAGCCATCACTATGTGATTCGAGTGGGCTCATTGGATTTGCCACAAAAGATAAATCTGCATAACCACATATTCATGAAAGCCCTATACTCCTTATCGAGACACGGGGTCGGTTGAAGCATAGGTCGAACATACTTTGCCCAACCTCCTCTGATTTGAGCCATACGTGAGCTAGTGCTTTTATATTTGAAGGGGTAGGTTGGTTTGGTGATATTCGAGACCGAGTCATCATGAAAATGTCTGATAGAGTAACTGACATTGGGCCATGACCAAAGACAAATGCATTAATGGCATCAGACCAGAAGTGGGAAGCAGCTATCAAGAGGGAGTCATTTCTCGGCATTTCGGCTAAGGAGAGCTCCAAGCAGTGCTGAATATCTTGAGATTCCCAAAAATCGCTGTTCCTGGACTGCATCCTGCGGTACCAATCACGCCATCCTGTGATTGAAGGAAGGGGCCAGGTCTTGAAAGTGTTTGGCCATCTATTTAAGGGGGAAATCCTAGATTTAAATGGGATCCTCAAAGTTTCCCTTTCAATGAAATCCCTCGGATTAGGGTCTCCCATCGGACCAAGAAAAAATGATCCAGGACACGCAAAATTGGAGATCAAGATCTCATTCTTCATCTCCTTTAAGAAGAAATTGAAGCGAATGGATCAAAGAAGTTCATCTGAAAACGATTCAAGAAAATTGCCGAATGGGTAAAGCGGGTAGGGTTACCTCTAGAAACTCTTCTTGGGTTCTGTTGCCATGATGGAGCTGGTTGAAGTCTCCGTCGCCATTGAAGAAGCGACGAGCGGCCTTGAGATCTTAGGTGGCGGTTGCGGGCGTTGGCGGTGATGACCTAGGCGAAAGCGGCGGATCAATTTCAAAATAAAATCCTTTTATCTCGAAATTGAGGGGGCATGTGTTAACACCGAGAATTTGGTCGGGAATATGACGGGTGGGCCCGCAAGGAGCGAGAGAGAGCAATTCGGCAAGTGTGTATGCGGTCGGCTAATTTCCATGTGTTCGGCAAATGATCAAGCGGTCGGTAACGGCTTTATTTGAAGGCGAAAGAAGGAAAGATAAAGGCGGCGAGAAAGGGAAGGAGTCGTGATAATCAAGGACTCCGATTATGGATAGAGTTAGCGTGTCTGGTTTTTCCAATTTTGTTTGAATAGTTCGTAAGTGCTTAGGACTCATGTTTTGTCCGGGGTATAAATATAAACCCTCGACCATTGTAATAAGGGTTCACAACCAAATCAATACAACCGGCTACGTGCCACCCTTCGAGTCCTTTTAGTCGTGTCGTCGAGTTCTTCGAGAGGGCCAATCGATCCGTCGACCTCCGTAAGTCCGGCAACCTTGTTATCATGTCTAGTATCGTGCGGCGGATTTAGATGTGATGCAAGTAGTCTCATCCGTTTTGCTTAGTATCGTGCGGCATTTAAGCTTAATGATGGGAAGTTTTTGCTTGTGCCTTGTATCGTGCGGCGGATTAAGACATGAGTAAAGATAGTTATCGGCTCTTTTAGATTTGGCATGATCTAATAGATTCATTAAGTTATCACGTGTTGCTTGCTGTATTTAATATTTAATTATTTGCAACACTCTTTTGCCCAATCTAGATTGATACTCTTTCGGCTTGTTGATCGTTTATCTCATGCTTATTCAATATCGGGTTGATCAAGCTTATATAGCCGAATTAGATCGATCTAGATTGTTACATGTTGTGGGTTCATTCACGTTAGATGTAGATAAGCCTTGACGGGACCGGGTGCCGTGCGGCGGATGCGAGTCTTTGGGTTACTCTAGAACTAGTCATCCGGTGGACTAGAGATCGGTTTAATCGATAGGCTCCTTTTACATGTTGCTTGTTTGTTCCTTCTTCATGGACCCCGATTCGGCAATCTTGCCGATACGGTTACGCTTATGCATGTAGCGAGTATCTATAGATCTATTAGATAATTATGTGCTTTTAGCTCTTTATTGCTAGATTGTATCATGCGGTGGATTGATCTAGTAGTAAGGAGTGGTGTAAATTCATAGCGAGTGGTATCATGCGGTGGATTAGCTTGCTTGGGTTTATGCTCGACGGGTTTATGAAGGCTAGACGTGCGGCGGACTAGTTGGAGTGGCCTATGCATGTGTTGTTTAGTAGATTCATATTTATAAGTTACTTATCCTTAATTATTAGTGCTTGATGATGCTTTAAACCGAGATATAGTTTGATATGCTTTAGTAGTTTAATCTTGTTCAAACATGTCTTCATTTACTTGTATTCGGCAAATTCGTTACATTTACATCGGTTATGTTACTTTAGCCGAATGAGCGCAATCTGTTGGCGAGATAGCTTCTATAGCTATGTGTCGTCGTAAGTGGCTTCGGGGCCGTAAAGATGGAAGCTGTCTAGTCTCACCCGGCACGTTCCGGTTATGATCTTACCGTTTTATCCCTTGTCGATTTTCAGGTCAAATCGGCGGCACGCCACCGGATTCGGGCGCCGGGCACCGATTGAAGCTAGGCTTTCCGGCTTCTTTGTGTGTGAGACGCGGGGTGGTCACATTTTGCGTCAACGGGGCGGCAACAAACGCTGTGGTGGAGAGGCTAGAGGTGTCAAAATGCCTTAACCATGGCGTACGGGCATGCTTGACTCGGTGCCGGGAGCCATAGGATGCGTTGGCCGGCCGTGCGGCGGCATGGTCGTGTGTGTGCAAATATGGCGGTTACGGAGCCGTGGAGCCAAGGTTAAGGGCCGTTCGGGCTCTCGGCGATGGCAAACGCTATGGTAGAGAGGCCGGAGGTGTCAAAATGCCTTAACCATGGCGTACGGGCATGCTTGACTCGGTGCCGAGAGCCATAGGATGCGTTGGAACCGGCCGTGCGGCAACATGGTCGTGTGTGCAAATATGGCGTTTTGCGGCCGTGGAGCCATGGTTAAGGGCCCTTCGGGCTCTCGGGTGATGAAAAACTCTATGGTGGAGAGGTGAGAGGCATCAAAATGGCTTAACCATGGCGTACGGGTGTGCTTGACCCGGTGCCGAGAGCCGTAGGATGCACGGGGATCCGGCCGTGCGCCGGCACGGTGTGTGTGCAATTATGGATGTTACGGTCGTGGAGCTATAGTTAAGGGCCGTTCGGGCTCTCGGGTGATGACAAATATTGTGGTGGTGGGGCCGGAGGTGTCAAAATGCCTTAACCATGGCATACGGTCGTGCTTGACCTAGTGTCGAGAGCTATAGGACATGCGGGAAGGAACTGGGCTGTGCGGTAGCATAGTCGTGTGTGCAAATATGGCGGTTCTAGAGCGGTGGAGCCATGGTTAAGGGCCATTCGGGTTCTTGGGCGGCAACAAATGCTGTGGTGGAGAGGCCAAAGGTGTCAAAACGCCTTAACCATAGTGCATGGGCGTGCTTGACTTGGTGCGAGGAGCCGTAGGATGCGCATAGGAACCGGCCGTGCGGCGGCAAAGTCGTGTGTGCAAATATGGCGGTTACGGAGCCGTGGAGCCGAGGTTAAGTGCCGTTCGGGCTCTCGAGTGATGGCAAACGCTATGGTAGAGAGGCCGGAGGTGTCAAAATGCCTTAACCATGGCGTACGGGCATGCTTGACTCGGTGCGGGAGCCATAAAATGCGTTGGAACCGACCATGCGGCGGCATGGTCGTGTGTGCAAATATGGCGGTTTTGGAGCCGTGGAGGCATGGTTAAGGGCCCTTCGGGCTCTCGGGTGATGGAAAACTCTATGGTGGAGAGGTGAGAGGCATCAAAATGGCTTAACCATGGCGTACGGGCGTGCTTGACCCGGTGCGAGAGCCATAGGATGCACGGGATCCGGCCGTGCGCCGGCACGGTCGTGTGTGCAATTATGGATGTTACAGGTCATGGAGCTATAGTTAAGGGCCGTTCGGGCTCTCGGGTGATGACAAACATTGTGGTGGTGAGGCCGGAGGCATCAAAATGCCTTAACCATGGCATACGGTCATGCTTGACCTAGTGTCGAAGAGCTGTAGGACACGCACGAACCGGGCGTGCGGTAGCATATTCGTGTGTGCAACTATGGCGGTTCTAGAGCGTGGAGCCATGGTTAAGGGCCATTCGGGTTCTCGAGGCGGCAACAAATGCTGTGGTGGAGAGGCTAGAGGTGTCAAAATGCCTTAACCATGGCGTGCGGGCATGCTTGACTCGGTGCGGGAGCCATAGGATGCGTTGGCCCGGCCGTGCGGCGGCATGGTCGTGTGTGCAAATATGGCGGTTACGGAGCCGTGGAGCCAAGGTTAAGGGCCGTTCGGGCTCTCGGCGATGGCAAACGCTATGGTGGAGAGGCCGGATGTGTCAAAATGCCTTAACCATGGCGTACGGGCATGCTTGACTCGGTCTTGGAGCCATAGGATGCGTTGGAACCGGCCGTGCGGCGGCATGGTCGTGTGTGCAAATATGGCGGTTTTGCGGCCGTGGAGGCATGGTTAAGGGCCCTTCGGGCTCTCGGGTGATGAAAAACTCTATGGTGGAGAGGTGAGAGGCATCAAAATGGCTTAACCATGGCGTACGGGCGTGCTTGACCCGGTGCGAGAGCCGTAGGATGCACGGGATCCGGCCGTGCGGCGGCACGGTCGTGTGTGCAATTATGGATGTTACGGGTCGTGGAGCTATAGTTAAGGGCCGTTCGGGCTCTCGGGTGATGACAAACATTGTGGTGGTGAGGCCGGAGGCGTCAAAATGCCTTAACCATGGCATACGGTCGTGCTTGACCTAGTGTTGAGAGCTATAGGACATGCGGGAACCGGCGTGCGGTAGCATAGTCGTGTGTGCAAATATGGCAGTTCTAGAGCGTGGAGCCATGGTTAAGGGCCATTCGGGTTCTCGGGTGGTAATAAATGCTGTGGTGGAGAGGCCAAAGGTGTTAAAATGCCTTAACCATGGTGCATGGGCGTGCTTGACTTGGTGCGAGGAGCCATAGGATGCGTTGGAACCGACCGTGCGGCAGCATGGTCGTGTGTGCAAATATGGCAGTTTTGGAGCCGTGGAGCCGAGGTTAAGGGCCATTCAGGCTCTCGAGCGATGACAAACGCTATGGTAGAGAGGCCGGAGGTGTCAAAATGCCTTAACCATGGCGTGCGGGCTTGCTTGACTCGGTCTTGGGAGCCATAGGATGCGTTGGAACCGACCATGCGGCGGCATGGTCGTGTGTGCAAATGTGGCGGTTTTGCGCCGTGGAGCCATGGTTAAGGGCCCTTCGGGCTCTCGGGTGATGGAAAACTCTATGGTGGAGAGATGAGAGGCATCAAAATGGCTTAACCATGGCGTACGGGCGTGCTTGAGCCCGGTGCTGAGAGCCATAGGATGCACGGGGATCCGGCCGTGCGCCGGCACGGTCGTGTGTGCAATTATGGATGTTACGGAGTCGTGGAGCTATAGTTAAGGGCCGTTCGGGCTCTCGGGTGATGACAAACATTGTGGTGGTGGGGCCGGAGGTGTCAAAATGCCTTAACCATGGCATACGGTCGTGCTTGACCTAGTGTCGAGGCTATAGGACACGTAGGAACCGGGCGTGCGGTAGCATAGTCGTGTGTGCAAATATGGCGGTTCTAGAGCGGTGGAGCCATGGTTAAGGGCCATTCAGGTTCTCAGGCGGCAACAAACGCTATGGTGGAGAGGCTAGAGGTGTCAAAATGCCTTAACCATGGCATACGGTCATGCTTGACTCGGTGCGGGAGCCATAGGATGCGTTGGGCGGCCGTGCGGCGGCATGGTCGTGTGTGCAAATATGGCAGTTCTGGAGCCGTGGAGCCAAGGTTAAGGGCCATTCAGGCTCTTGAGCGATGGCAAACGCTATGGTAGAGAGGCCAGAGGTGTCAAAATGCCTTAACCATGGCGTACGGGCATGCTTGACTCGGTGCTTGGGAGCCATAAAATGCGTTGGAACCGGCCGTGCGGCGGCATGGTCGTGTGTGCAAATATGGCAGTTTTGCGGCCGTGGAGGCGTGGTTAAGGGCCCTTCGGGCTCTCGGGTGATGAAAAACTCTATGGTGGAGAGGTGAGAGGCATCAAAATGGCTTAACCATGGCGTACGGGCATGCTTGACCCGGTGCGAGAGCCGTAGGATGCACGGGATCCGGCGTGCGGCGGCACGAGTCGTGTGTGCAATTATGGATGTTACGGTCGTGGAGCTATAGTTAAGGGCCGTTCGGGCTCTCGGGTGATGACAAATATTGTGGTGGTGAGGCCGGGCGTCAAAACGCCTTAACCATGGCATACGGTCGTGCTTGACCTAGTGTCGAGAGCTATAGGACATGCGGGAGCGGCGTGCGGTAGCATAGTCGTGTGTGCAAATATGGCGGTTCTAGAGCTGTGGAGCCATGGTTAAGGGCCATTCGGGTTCTCGGGCGGTAATAAACGCTTGTGGTGGAGAGGCCAAAGGTGTTAAAATGCCTTAACCATGGTGCATGGGCGTGCTTGGCTTGGTGCGAGGAGCCGTAGGACGCATAGGAACCGGCCGTGCGCGGCAAAAAGTCGTGTGTGCAAATATGGCGGTTACGGGCCGTGGAGCCGAGGTTAAGGGCCATTCGGGCTCTCGGCGATGACAAACGCTATGGTAGAGAGGCCGGAGGTATCAAAATGCCTTAACCATGGCGTGCGGGCTTGCTTGACTCGGTCTTGGGGAGCCATAGGACGCGTTGGAACCGACCATGCGGCGGCATGGTCGTGTGTGCAAATGTGGCGGTTTTCTTGCCGTGGAGCCATGGTTAAGGGCCCTTCGGGCTCTCGGGTGATGGAAAACTCTATGGTGGAGAGATGAGAGGCATCAAAATGGCTTAACCATGGCGTACGGGTGTGCTTGACCGGTGCCGAGAGCCGTAGGATGCACGGGATCCGGCCGTGCGCCGGCACGGTCGTGTGTGCAATTATGGATGTTACAGGTCGTGGAGCTATAGTTAAGGGCTGTTCGGGCTCTCGGGTGATGACAAACATTGTGGTGGTGGGGCCGGAGGTGTCAAAACGCCTTAACCATGGCATACGGTCGTGCTTGACCTAGTGTCGAGAGCTATAGGACACGTAGGAACCGGGCTGTGCGATAGCATAGTCGTGTGTGCAAATATGGCGGTTCTAGAGCGTGGAGCCATGGTTAAGGGCCATTCGGGTTCTTAGGCGGCAACAAACGCTATGGTGGAGAGGCTAGAGGTGTCAAAATGCCTTAACCATGGTGCATGGGCGTGCTTGACTTGGTGCGGGAGCCATAGGATGCGTTAGGCCGGCCGTGCGGCGGCAAAGTCGTGTGTGCAAATATGGCGGTTACGGAGCCGTGGAAGCCAAGGTTAAGGGCCGTTCGGGCTCTTGAGCGATGACAAATGCTATGGTAGAGAGGCCGGAGGTGTCAAAATGCCTTAACCATGGCGTACGGGCATGCTTGACTCGGTCTTGGGAGCCATAAAATGCGTTGGAACCGGCCATGCGGCGGCATGGTCGTGTGTGCAAATATGGCAGTTTTGGAGCCGTGGAGGCATGGTTAAGGGCCCTTCGGGCTCTCGGGTGATGGAAAACTCTATGGTGGAGAGGTGAGAGGCATCAAAATGGCTTAACCATGGCGTACGGGCATGCTTGACCCGGTGCTTAGAGCCATAGGATGCACGGGATCCGGCCGTGCGGCGGCACGGTCGTGTGTGCAATTATGGATGTTACAGGTCGTGGAGCTGTAGTTAAGGGCCGTTCAGGCTCTCGGGTGATGACAAACATTGTGGTGGTGAGGCCAGAGGCATCAAAATGCCTTAACCATGGCATACGGTCATGCTTGACCTAGTGTCGAGAGCTATAGGACATGCAGGAACCGGCTGTGCGGTAGCATAGTCGTGTGTGCAAATATGGCAGTTCTAGAGCTGTGGAGCCATGGTTAAGGGCCATTCGGGTTCTCGGGCGGCAACAAACGCTATGGTAGAGAGGCCAGAGGTGTCAAAATGCCTTAACCATGGTGCATGGGCATGCTTGACTCAGTGCCGGGAGCCATAGGACGCGTTGGAACCGACCGTGCGGCAGCATGGTCGTGTGTGCAAATATGGCGGTTACGGAGCCGTGGAGCCAAGGTTAAGGGCCGTTCGGGCTCTCGAGCGATGGCAAACGCTATGGTAGAGAGGCCGAGAGGTGTCAAAATGCCTTAACCATGGCGTACGGGCATGCTTGACTCGGTCTTAGGGAGCCATAGGATGCGTTGGAACCGACCGTGCGGCGCATGGTCGTGTGTGCAAATATGGCGGTTTTGCGGCCGTGGAGGCATGGTTAAGGGCCCTTCGGGCTCTCGGGTGATGAAAAACTCTATGGTGGAGAGGTGAGAGGCATCAAAATGGCTTAACCATGGCGTACGGGCGTGCTTGACCCGGTGCCGAGTGCCGTAGGATGCACGGGATCCGGCCGTGCGGCGGCACGATCGTGTGTGCAATTATGGATGTTACGGAGTCGTGGAGCCATGGTTAAGGGCCCTTCAGGCTCTCGGGTGATGACAAACTTTGTGGTGGTGAGGTCAGAGGCATCAAAATGCCTTAACCATGGCATACGGTTGTGCTTGACCTAGTGTCGAGAGCTGTAGGATGCGTAGGAACCGGCTGTGCGGTAGCATAGTCGTGTGTGCAAATATGGCAGTTCTAGAGCTGTGGAGCCATGGTTAAGGGCCATTCGGGTTCTCGGGCGGTAATAAATGCTATGGTGGAGAGGCCAAAGGTGTTAAAACACCTTAACCATGGTGCATGGGCATGCTTGACTTGGTGCGAGGTGCCGTAGGATGCATAGGAACCGGCCGTGCGGCGGCAAAGTCGTGTGTGCAAATATGGCGGTTACGGAGCCGTGGAGCCGAGGTTAAGGGCCGTTCGGGCTCTTGAGCGATGACAAAGCGCTATGGTAGAGAGGCCGGAGGTGTCAAAATGCCTTAACCATGGCGTACGGGCATGCTTGACTCGGTGCCGGGAGCCATAGGATGCGTTGGAACCGACCATGCGGCGGCATGGTCGTGTGTGCAAATGTGGCGGTTTGCGCCGTGGAGCCATGGTTAAGGGCCCTTCGGGCTCTCGGGTGATGGAAAACTCTATGGTGGAGAGGTGAGAGGCATCAAAATGGCTTAACCATGGCGTACGGGTGTGCTTGAACCGGTGCCGAGAGCCGTAGGATGCACGGGATCCGGCCGTGCGCCGGCACGTCGTGTGTGCAATTATGGATGTTAGGTCGTGGAGCTATAGTTAAGGGCCATTCGGGCTCTCGGGTGATGACAAACTTTGTGGTGGTGGGGCCAGAGGTGTCAAAACGCCTTAACCATGGCATACGGTCGTGCTTGACCTAGTGTCGAGAGCTATAGGACACGTAGGAACCGGGCGTGCGGTAGCATAGTCGTGTGTGCAAATATGGCGGTTCTAGAGCGGTGGAGCCATGGTTAAGGGCCATTCGGGTTCTTGGGCGGCCACAAATGCGTGGTGGAGAGGCCAAAGGGTGTCAAAATGCCTTAACCATAGTGCATGGGCGTGCTTGACTTGGTGCGGGAGCCATAGGATGCGCGGGAACCGGCCATGCGGCGGCAAAGTCGTGTGTGCAAATATGGCGGTTACGGAGCCGTGGAGCCGAGGTTAAGTGCCGTTCGGGCTCTCGAGTGATGGCAAACGCTATGGTAGAGAGGCCGGAGGTGTCAAAATGCCTTAACCATGGTGTACGGGCATGCTTGACTCGGTCTTGGGAGCCATAAAATGCGTTGGAACCGGCCGTGCGGCGGCATGGTCGTGTGTGCAAATATGGCGGTTTTGGAGCCGTGGAGGCATGGTTAAGGGCCCTTCGGGCTCTCGGGTGATGGAAAACTCTATGGTGGAGAGGTGAGAGGCATCAAAATGGCTTAACCATGGCATACGGGCGTGCTTGACCCGGTGCGAGAGCCATAGGATGCACGGGGATCCGGCCGTGCGGCGGCACGGTCGTGTGTGCAATTATGGATGTTACGGAGTCGTGGAGCTATAGTTAAGGGCCGTTCGGGCTCTTGGGTGATGACAAACATTGTGGTGGTGAGGCCGGAGGCATCAAAATGCCTTAACCATGGCATACGGTCATGCTTGACCTAGTGTCGAAGGCTATAGGACACGCAGGAACCGGCTTGCGGTAGCATATTCGTGTGTGCAAATATGGCGGTTCTAGAGTTGTGGAGCCATGGTTAAGGGCCATTCGGGTTCTCGCGGCAACAAACGCTATGGTGGAGAGGCTAGAGGTGTCAAAATGCCTTAACCATGGTGTACGGGCATGCTTGACTCGGTGCCGGGAGCCATAGGATGCGTTGGCGGCCGTGCGGCGGCATGGTCGTGTGTGCAAATATGGCGGTTACGGAGCCGTGGAGCCAAGGTTAAGGGCCGTTCGGGCTCTCGAGCGATGGCAAACGCTATGGTAGAGAGGCCGGAGGTGTCAAAATGCCTTAACCATGGCGTACGGGCATGCTTGACTCGGTGCTTGAGGAGCCATAGGATGCGTTGGAACCGGCCGTGCGGCGGCATGGTCGTGTGTGCAAATATGGCGTTTGCGGCCGTGGAGCGTGGTTAAGGGCCCTTCGGGCTCTCGGGTGATGAAAAACTCTATGGTGGAGAGGTGAGAGGCATCAAAATGGCTTAACCATGGCGTACGGGTGTGCTTGAACCGGTCTTAGGGCCGTAGGATGCACGGGATCCGGCCGTGCGCCGGCACGAGTCGTGTGTGCAATTATGGATGTTACAGGTCGTGGAGCTATAGTTAAGGGCCGTTCGGGCTCTCGGGTGATGACAAATATTGTGGTGGTGAGGCCGGAGGTGTCAAAACGCCTTAACCATGGCATACGGTCGTGCTTGACCTAGTGTCGAGAGCTATAGGACATGCGAGGAACCGGGCTGTGCGGTAGCATAGTCGTGTGTGCAAATATGGCGGTTCTAGAGCGGTGGAGCCATGGTTAAGGGCCATTCGGGTTCTCGGGCGGTAATAAACGCTGTGGTGGAGAGGCCAAAGGTGTTAAAACGCCTTAACCATGGTGCATGGGCGTGCTTGACTTGGTGCGAGGAGCCGTAGGACGCATAGGAACCGGCCGTGCGGCATCAAAGTCGTGTGTGCAAATATGGCGGTTACGGAGCCGTGGAGCCGAGGTTAAGGGCCGTTCGGGCTCTCGGCGATGACAAACGCTATGGTAGAGAGGCCGAGAGGTGTCAAAATGCCTTAACCATGGCGTACGGGCTTGCTTGACTCGGTCTTGCCGGGAGCCATAGGATGCGTTGGAACCGACCATGCGGCGGCATGGTCGTGTGTGCAAATGTGGCGGTTGCGCCGTGGAGCCATGGTTAAGGGCCCTTCGGGCTCTCGGGTGATGGAAAACTCTATGGTGGAGAGGTGAGAGGCATCAAAATGGCTTAACCATGGCGTACGGGTGTGCTTGAACCGGTGCGAGAGCGTAGGATGCACGGGGATCCGGCGTGCGCCGGCACGTCGTGTGTGCAATTATGGATGTTAGGTCGTGGAGCTATAGTTAAGGGCCGTTCGGGCTCTCGGGTGATGACAAACATTGTGGTGGTGGAGCCAGTGGTGTCAAAATGCCTTAACCATGGCATACGGTCGTGCTTGACCTAGTGTCGAGAGCTGTAGGACACGTAGGAACCGGCTATGCGGTAGCATAGTCGTGTGTGCAAATATGGCAGTTCTAGAGCGGTGGAGCCATGGTTAAGGGCCATTCGGGTTCTTGGGCACCAACAAATGCTGTGGTCGGAGAGGCCGAAGGTGTCAAAACGCCTTAACCATAGTGCATGGGCGTGCTTGACTTGGTGCGAGGAGCCGTAGGATGCGCGGGGAACCGGCCATGCGGCGGCAAAGTCGTGTGTGCAAATATGGCGGTTACGGAGCCGTGGAGCCGAGGTTAAGTGCCGTTCGGGCTCTCGAGTGATGACAAACGCTATGGTAGAGAGGCCCGAGGTGTCAAAATGCCTTAACCATGGCGTACGGGCATGCTTGACTCGGTGCGGGAGCCATAAAATGCGTTGGAACCGGCCGTGCGGCGGCATGGTCGTGTGTGCAAATATGGCGGTTTTGGAGCCGTGGAGGCATGGTTAAGGGCCCTTCGGGCTCTCGGGTGATGGAAAACTCTATGGTGGAGAGGTGAGAGGCATCAAAATGGCTTAACCATGGCGTACGGGCGTGCTTGACCCCCGGTGCCGAGAGCCATAGGATGCACGGGATCCGGCCGTGCGGCGGCACGGTCGTGTGTGCAATTATGGATGTTTTGGAGTCGTGGAGGCTGTAGTTAAGGGCCGTTCGGGATCTCGGGTGATGATAAACATTGTGGTGGTGAGGCCGGAGGCATCAAAATGCCTTAACCATGGCATACGGTCATGCTTGACCTAGTGTCGAGAGCTGTAGGACACGCACGAACCGGGCGTGCGGTAGCATATTCGTGTGTGCAAATATGGCAGTTCTAGAGCTGTGGAGCCATGCTTAAGGGCCATTCGGGTTCTCGGGTGGCAACAAACGCTGTGGTGGAGAGGCTAGAGGTGTCAAAATGCCTTAACCATGGTGCGGGCATGCTTGACTCGGTGCGGGAGCCATAGGATGCGTTGGAGGCCGGCCGTGCGGCGGCATGGTCGTGTGTGCAAATATGGCGGTTACCGGAGCCGTGGAGCCAAGGTTAAGGGCCGTTCGGGCTCTCGAGCGATGGCAAATGCTATGGTAGAGAGGCCGGAGGGTGTCAAAATGCCTTAACCATGGTGTACGGACATGCTTGACTCGGTCCGAGAGCCATAGGATGCGTTGGAACCGACCGTGCGGCAAAGCATGGTCGTGTGTGCAAATATGGCGGTTTGCGGCCGTGGAAGCGTGGTTAAGGGCCCTTCAGGCTCGGGTGATGAAAAACTCTATGGTGGAGAGGTGAGAGGCATCAAAATGGCTTAACCATGGCGTACGGGCGTGCTTGACCGTCAAGAGCCGTAGGATTCACGGGATCCGGGCGTGCGGCGGCACGATCGTGTGTGCAATTATGGATGTTAAAGGAGTCGTGGAGCTATAGTTAAGGGCCGTTCGGGCTCTCGGGTGATGACAAATATTGTGGTGGTGAGGCCGGGGCGTCAAAATGCCTTAACCATGGCATACGGTCGTGCTTGACCCCGTGTCGAGAGCTATAGGACATGCACGAGGGCGTGCGATAGCATAGTCGTGTGTGCAAATATGGCGGTTCTAGAGCTGTGGAGCCATGGTTAAGGGCCATTCGGGTTCTCGGGCGGTAATAAACGCTGTGGTGGAGAGGCCAAAGGTGTTAAAACGCCTTAACCATGGTGCATGGGCGTGCTTGACTTGGTGCGAGGAGCCGTAGGACGCATTGGAACCGGCCGTGCGGCAGCAAGGTCGTGTGTGCAAATATGGCAGTTCTGGAGCCGTGGAGCCAAGGTTAAGGGCCCTTCAGGCTCTCGAGTGATGGAAAACTCTATGGTGGAGAGGTGAGAGGCATCAAAATGGCTTAACCATGGCGTACGGGTGTGCTTGACTCGGTCTTTGGGAGCCATAGGATGCGTTGGAACCGACCATGCGGCGGCATGGTCGTGTGTGCAAATGTGGCGGTTTTGCCCGTGGAGCCATGGTTAAGGGCCCTTGGGCTCTCGGGTGATGGAAAACTCTATGGTGGAGAGGTGAGAGGCATCAAAATGGCTTAACCATGGCGTACGGGTGTGCTTGAGCCGGTGCCGGAGCCGTAGGATGCACGGGGATCCGGCCGTGCGCCGGCACAGTCATGTGTGCAACTATGGATGTTCGGAGTCGTGGAGCTATAGTTAAGGGCCGTTCGGGCTCTCGGGTGATGACAAACATTGTGGTGGTGGGGCCGGAGGTGTCAAAATGCCTTAACCATGGCATACGGTCGTGCTTGACCTAGTGTCGAGAGGCTATAGGACACGTAGGAACCGGGCGTGCGGTAGCATAGTCGTGTGTGCAAATATGGCAGTTCTAGAGCTGTGGAGCCATGGTTAAGGGCCATTCGGGTTCTCGGGCGGCAACAAATGCTGTGGTGGAGAGGCCAGCGGTGTCAAAACACCTTAACCATAGTGCATGGGCGTGCTTGACTTGGTGCGAGGAGCCGTAGGATGCGGGAACCGGCCGTGCGGCGGCAAGTCGTGTGTGCAAATATGGCGGTTCTGGGCCGTGGAGCCGAGGTTAAGTGCCGTTCGGGCTCTCGAGTGACGGCAAACGCTATGGTAGAGAGGCCGAGAGGTGTCAAAATGCCTTAACCGTGGCGTACGGGCATGCTTGACTCGGGGCGGGAGCCATAAAATGCGTTGGAACCGGCCGTGCGGCAGCATGGTCGAGTGTGCAAATATGGCGTTTTGGAGCCGTGGAGGCATGGTTAAGGGCCCTTCGAGGCTCTCGGGTGATGGAAAACTCTATGGTGGAGAGGTGAGAGGCATCAAAATGGCTTAACCATGGCGTACGGGCGTGCTTGACCCGGTGCCGAGAGCCATAGGATGCACGGGATCCGGCCGTGCGGCAGCACAATCGTGTGTGCAATTATGGATGTTCTGGAGTCGTGGAGCTGTAGTTAAGGGCCGTTCAGGCTCTTGGGTGATGACAAAAATTGTGGTGGTGAGGCTAGAGGCATCAAAATGCCTTAACCATGGCATACGGTCATGCTTGACCTAGTGTCAAGAGCTGTAGGACATGCACGAACACGCTGCGGTAGCATATTCGTGTGTGCAAATATGGCGGTTCTAGAGTTGTGGAGCCATGGTTAAGGGCCATTCGGGTTCTCGAGGCGGCAACAAATGCGTGGGTGGAGAGGCTAGAGGTGTCAAAATGCCTTAACCATGGCGTACGGGCATGCTTGACTCGGTGCGGGAGCCATAGGATGCGTTGGAACTAGCCGTGCGGCATGGTCGTGTGTGCAAATATGGCGGTTACGGAGCCATGGAGCCAAGGTTAAGGGCCATTCGGGCTCTCGGCGATGGCAAATGCTATGGTAGAGAGGCCGAGAGGTGTCAAAATGCCTTAACCATGGCGTACGGGCATGCTTGACTCGGTGCGAGAGCCATAGGATGCGTTGGAACCGGCCGTGCGGCAGCATGGTCGTGTGTGCAAATATGGCGGTTTGCGGCCGTGGAGCCGTGGTTAAGGGCCCTTTAGGCTCTCGGGTGATGAAAAACTCTATGGTGGAGAGGTGAGAGGCATCAAAATGGCTTAACCATGGCGTACGGGCGTGCTTGACCCGGTGCGAGCCGTAGGATGCACGGATCCGGGCGTGCGGCGGCACGGTCGTGTGTGCAATTATGGATGTTCGGAGTCTTGGAGCTATAGTTAAGGGCCGTTCGGGCTCTCGGGTGATGACAAATATTGTGGTGGTGAGGCCGGAGGCGTCAAAATGCCTTAACCATGGCATACGGTCGTGCTTGACCTAGTGTCGAGAGCTATAGGACATGCAGGAACTCGTGCGGTAGCATAGTCGTGTGTGCAAATATGGCGGTTCTAGAGCCGTGGAGCCATGGTTAAGGGCCATTCGGGTTCTCGGCGGTAATAAACGCTGGGTGGAGAGGCCAAAGGTGTTAAAATGCCTTAACCATGGTGCATGGGCGTGCTTGACTTGGTGCAAGGAGCCGTAGGACGCATAGGAACCGGCGTGCGGCAGCAAAGTCGTGTGTGCAAATATGGTAGTTACGGAGCCGTGGAGCCGAGGTTAAGGGCCGTTCGGGCTCTCAAGCGATGACAAACGCTATGGTAGAGGGCCGGAAGGTGTCAAAATGCCTTAACCATGGCATACGGGCTTGCTTGACTCGGTCGGGAGCCATAGGACGCGTTGGAACCGACCATGCGGCAGCATGGTCGTGTGTGCAAATGTGGCGGTTCTTGCCGTGGAGCCATGGTTAAGGGCCCTTCGGGCTCTCGGGTGATGGAAAACTCTATGGTGGAGAGGTGAGAGGCATCAAAATGGCTTAACCATGGCGTATGGGTGCTTGAAATGGTGCGAGAGCCGTAGGATGCACGGGGATCCGGCCGTGCGCCGGCACGTCGTGTGTGCAATTATGGATGTTCTGGAGGTCGTGGAGCTATAGTTAAGGGCCGTTCGGGCTCTCGGGTGATGACAAACATTTGGTGGTGGGGCCAAGGTGTCAAAATGCCTTAACCATGGCATACCGTGCTTGACCTAGTGTCGAGAGCCGTAGGACACGTAGGCCGCCGTGCATTAGCATAGTCGTGTGTGCAAATATGGCGGTTCTAGAGCGGTGGAGCCATGGTTAAGGGCCATTCGGGTTCTTGGACGGCAACAAATGCCGTGGTTGAGAGGCCAGCGGTGTCAAAACGCCTTAACCATAGTGCATGGGCGTGCTTGACTTGGTGCTAGAGCCGTAGGATGCGCAGGAACCGGCCGTGCGGGCAAAGTCGTGTGTGCAAATATGGCGCTTCCGAGCCGTGGAGCCGAGGTTAAGTGCCGTCCGGGCTCTCGAGGATGGCAACGCTCGTGGTAGAGAGGCCAGGAGGTGTCAAAATGCCTTAACCATGGCGCATGTGCATGCTTGACAGAGCGGAGCCATAAATGCGTTGGAACTGACCGTCATAGCGGCATGGGCGCAGTGTGCAAATCTGGCAGTTTTGGAGCCGTGGAGGCATAGTTAAGGGCCCTTCGAGGCTCTCGGTGATGGAAAACTCTATGGTGGAGAGGTGAGAGGCATCAAATGGCTTAACC
Organism: Themeda triandra; assembly: GCA_018135685.1. Taxonomy (NCBI): domain Eukaryota; kingdom Viridiplantae; phylum Streptophyta; class Magnoliopsida; order Poales; family Poaceae; genus Themeda; species Themeda triandra. The sequence continues at coordinate 31,871 of JAENPR010000946.1, read as the reverse complement.
ATGGCGCATGTGCGTGCTTGACCCGGTGCCGAGCCATAGGATGCAGCGGTGATCCGACCGTGCGGCAGCACGGTGTGCAATTATGGATGTTACGGAGTCGTGGAGCTGTAGTTAAGGGCCGTTCGGGCTCTTGGGTGATGACAAACATTGTGGTGGTGGAGGCCCGAGGCATCAAAACACCTTAACCATGGCATACTCGGCCATGCTTGACCTAGTGTCAAGAGCTGTAGACACGCACGAACCCATTGTGCGGTAGCATATTCGTGTGTGCAAATATGGTAGTTCTAGAGCCGTGAGCCATGGTTAAGGGCCATTCAAGTTCTCGAGGCGGCAGCATGCTTGTGGTGGAGAGGCTAGAGGTGTCAAAATGCCTTAACCATGGCATACGGGCATGCTTGACTCGGTGCTAGGAGCCATAGGATGCATTGAACCGGCCGTCTGCGGCAGCATGGCCGTGTGTGCAAATATGGCGCTCGAGCCGTGGAGCCAAGGTTAAGGGCCGTTCGGGCTCTCGAGCGATGGCAAACGCTATGGTAGACAGGCCAGAGGTGTCAAAATGCCTTAACCATGGCATACGGGCATGCTTGACTCGGTGCCGAGAGCCATAGATGCGTTGGAACCGGCCGTGCGGTAGCATGGTCGTGTGTGCAAATATGGCAGTTTTGCGGCTGTGGAGGAGGGCGTGGGTTAAGGGCCCTTCGGAGCTCTCTCGGGTGATGAAAAACTCTATGGTGGAGAGGTGAGAGGCATCAAAATGGCTTAACCATGGCGTACGGGCGTGTTGACCGTCGAGAGCCGTAGGATGCACGGGATCCTATCGTGCGGCCCGACAACGGTGTGCAATTATGGATGTCTTTGAGTCGTGGAGCTATAGTTAAGGGCCGATTCGGGCTCTCGGTGATGACAAAATATTGTGGTGGTGAGGCCGGGCGTCAAAACGCCTTAACCATGGCATACGGTCGTGCTTGACCTAGTGTCAGCTATAGGACATGCGAGGAACCGTCGAATGCGGTAGCATAGTCGTGTGTGCAAATATGGCGCCTAGAGCGGTGGAGCCATGGTTAAGGGCCATTCGGGTTCTCGGGCGGTAATAATGCGTGTGGAGAGGGCAAAGGTGTTAAAACACCTTAACCATGGTGCATGGGCGTGCTTGACTTGGTGCGAGGAGCCGTAGGATGCGCAGGAACCGCGTCTGCGGCGGCAAAGTCGTGTGTGCAAATATGGCAGTTCTGGAGCCGTGGAGCCGAGGTTAAGTGCCGTTCGGGCTCTCGAGCAATGACAAACGCTATGGTAGAGAGGCCGGAGGTGTCAGAATGCCTTAACCATGGCATACGGGCATGCTTGACTCGAGCCGGAGCCATAAAATGCGTTGGAACCGACCGTGCGGCGCAAAGATGGTCGAGTGTGCAAATATGGCAGTTTTGGAGCCGTGGAGCCATGGTTAAGGGCCCTTCAGGCTCTCGGGTGATGGAAAACTCTATGGTGGAGAGGTGAGAGGCATCAAAATGGCTTAACCATGGCGTACGGGCGTGCTTGACCCGGTGCCGAGAGCCATAGGATGCACAGATCCGACCGTGCGGCAAAGACAAGCCGTGTGTGCAATTATGGATGTTCGAGTCGTGGAGCTATAGTTAAGGGCCGTTCGGGCTCTCGGGTGATGACAAACATTGTGGTGGTGAGGCCAGAGGCATCAAAACGCCTTAACCATGGCATACGGTCATGCTTGACCTAGTGTCAAGAGCCGTAGGACACGCACGAACCGGGCCGTGCGGTAGCATATTCGTGTGTGCAAATATGGCGCTTCTAGAGCCGTGGAGCCATGGTTAAGGGCCATTCGGGTTCTCGGCGGCAACAAACGCTGTGGTGGAGAGGCTAGAGGTGTCAAAATGCCTTAACCATGGCGTACGGGCATGCTTGACTTGGTGCGAGGAGCCATAGGATGCGTTGAACCGACCGTGCGGCAAAGATGGTCGTGTGTGCAAATATGGCAGCTCGGAGCCGTGGAGCCAAGGTTAAGGGCCGTTCGTGCTCTCGAGCGATGGCAAACGCTATGGTAGAGAGGCCGAGGTGTCAAAATGCCTTAACCATGGCGTACGGGCATGCTTGACTCAGTGCCGAGAGCCATAGGATGCGTTGGAACCGACCGTGCGGCAAAGATGGTCGTGTGTGCAAATATGGCAGTTTTGCAGCCGTGGAGCCATGGTTAAGGGCCCTTCGGCTCTCGGGTGATGAAAAACTCTATGGTGGAGAGGTGAGAGGCATCAAAATGGCTTAACCATGGCGTACGGGCGTGCTTGACCCGGTGCCGAGAGCCGTAGGATGCACAGATCCGGCCGTGCGTGCGGCAAAGACAACCGTGTGTGCAATTATGGATGTTCGTCGAGCTATAGTTAAGGGCCGTTCGGGCTCTCGGTGATGACAAATATTGTGGTGGTGAGGCCGAGGCGTCAAAATGCCTTAACCATGGCATACGGTCATGCTTGACCTAGTGTCGAGAGCTATAGGACATGCAGAACCGGGCCGTGCGGTAGCATAGTCGTGTGTGCAAATATGGCGCTCTAGAGCCGTGGAGCCATGGTTAAGGGCCATTCGGGTTCTCGGGCGGTAACAAACGCTGTGGTGGAGAGGCCAAAGGTGTTAAAATGCCTTAACCATGGTGCATGGGCGTGCTTGACTTGGTGCGAGGAGCCGTAGGACGCAGGAACCGACGTGCGGCATGGTCGTGTGTGCAAATATGGCGCTTCGGAGCCGTGGAGCCGAGGTTAAGGGCCGTTCGTGCTCTCGAGCGACGACAAACGCTATGGTAGAGAGGCCAGGGTGTCAAAATGCCTTAACCATGGCGTACGGGCTTGCTTGACTCGGCCGGAGCCATAGGATGCGTTGAACCGACCATGCGGCAAAGATGGTCGTGTGTGCAAATGTGGCAGTTTTGGAGCCGTGGAGCCATGGTTAAGGGCCCTTCGTGCTCTCGGTGATGGAAAACTCTATGGTGGAGAGGTGAGAGGCATCAAAATGGCTTAACCATGGCGTACGGGTGTGCTTGAACCGGTGCCGAGAGCCGTAGGATGCACAGATCCGGCCGTGCGCCGCCACAAATTGTGTGTGCAATTATGGATGTTCTTTAGTCGTGGAGCTATAGTTAAGGGCCGTTCGGGCTCTCGGGTGATGACAAACATTGTGGTGGTGGGGCCAGAGGTGTCAAAACGCCTTAACCATGGCATACGGTCGTGCTTGACCTAGTGTCGAGAGCTATAGGACACGTAGGAACCGGGCCGTGCGGTAGCATAGTCGTGTGTGCAAATATGGCAGTTCTAGAGCGGTGGAGCCATGGTTAAGGGCCATTCGGGTTCTTGGGCGGCAACAAATGCTGTGGTCGAGAGGCCAAAGGTGTCAAAACGCCTTAACCATAGTGCATGGGCATGCTTGACTTGGTGCGAGGAGCCGTAGGATGCGCAGGAACCGTCGTGCGGCAAAGAAAGTCGTGTGTGCAAATATGGCGCTCGAGCCGTGGAGCCGAGGTTAAGTGCCGTTCGTGCTCTCGAGTGATGGCAAACGCTATGGTAGAGAGGCCGAGGTGTCAAAATGCCTTAACCATGGCGTACGGGCATGCTTGACTCGTAGAGCCGGAGCCATAAAATGCGTTGGAACCGACCGTGCGGCAAAGATGGTCGAGTGTGCAAATATGGCGCTTTTGGAGCCGTGGAGGCATGGTTAAGGGCCCTTCGTGCTCTCGTGATGGAAAACTCTATGGTGGAGAGGTGAGAGGCATCAAAATGGCTTAACCATGGCGTACGGCGTGCTTGACCCGGTGCCGAGAGCCATAGGATGCACAGATCCGACCGTGCGGCAAAGACAATCGTGTGTGTGCAATTATGGATGTTCTGAGTCGTGGAGCTATAGTTAAGGGCCGTTCGGCTCTCGGGTGATGACAAACATTGTGGTGGTGAGGCCGAGGCATCAAAATGCCTTAACCATGGCATACGGTCATGCTTGACCTAGTGTCAAGAGCCGTAGGACACGCACGAACCGGGCCGTGCGGTAGCATATTCGTGTGTGCAAATATGGCAGTTCTAGAGCGGTGGAGCCATGGTTAAGGGCCATTCGGGTTCTCAGGGCAACAAACGCTGTGGTGGAGAGGCTAGAGGTGTCAAAATGCCTTAACCATGGTGCATGGGCATGCTTGACTTGGTGCGAGGAGCCATAGGATGCGTTGAACCGACCGTGCGCGGCAAAGATGGTCGTGTGTGCAAATATGGCGCTTCCGAGCCGTGGAGCCAAGGTTAAGGGCCGTTCGTGCTCTCGAGCGATGGCAAACGCTATGGTAGAGAGGCCGAGGTGTCAAAATGCCTTAACCATGGCGTACGGGCATGCTTGACTCGAAGCCGGAGCCATAGGATGCGTTGAACCGACCGTGCGGCAAAGATGGTCGTGTGTGCAAATATGGCAGCTTTGGGAGCCGTGGAGGCATGGTTAAGGGCCCTTCGTGCTCTCGGTGATGGAAAACTCTATGGTGGAGAGGTGAGAGGCATCAAAATGGCTTAACCATGGCGTACGGCGTGCTTGACCCGGTGCCGAGAGCCGTAGGATGCACAGATCCGGCCGTGCGGCAAAAGACAAATGGTCGTGTGTGCAATTATGGATGTTCTGGAGTCGTGGAGCTATAGTTAAGGGCCGTTCAGGCTCTTTGGTGATGACAAACATTGTGGTGGTGAGGCCAGAGGCATCAAAATGCCTTAACCATGGCATACGGTCATGCTTGACCTAGTGTCAAGAGCTATAGGACACGCAGGAACCGGGCCGTGCGGTAGCATAGTCGTGTGCAAATATGGCGCTTCTAGAGCCGTGGAGCCATGGTTAAGGGCCATTCGGGTTCTCAGGCGTAACAAACGCCGTGGTGGAGAGGCCAAAGGTGTTAAAATGCCTTAACCATGGTGCATGGGCGTGCTTGACTTGGTGCGAGGAGCCGTAGGACGCATAGGAACCGGCCGTGCGGCAAAAAAGTCGTGTGTGCAAATATGGCGCTTAAGCCGTGGAGCCGAGGTTAAGGGCCGTTCGTGCTCTCGAGCGACGGCAAACGCTATGGTAGAGAGGCCAGGGTGTCAAAATGCCTTAACCATGGCGTACGGGCTTGCTTGACTCGCCGGAGCCATAGGATGCGTTGGAACCGACCATGCGGCAAAGATGGTCGTGTGTGCAAATATGGCGCTTTACCGCCGTGGAGCCATGGTTAAGGGCCCTTCGTGCTCTCGGGTGATGGAAAACTCTATGGTGGAGAGGTGAGAGGCATCAAAATGGCTTAACCATGGCGTACGGCATGCTTGACCCGGTGCCGAGAGCCGTAGGATGCACAGATCCGGCCGTGCGCAAAGACAACCGTGTGTGCAATTATGGATGTTCGAGTCGTGGAGCTATAGTTAAGGGCCGTTCGGGCTCTCGGGTGATGACAAACATTGTGGTGGTGGGGCCGAGGTGTCAAAACGCCTTAACCATGGCATACGGTCGTGCTTGACCTAGTGTCGAGAGCTATAGGACACGCAGGAACCGGGCCGGCGGTAGCATAGTCGTGTGTGCAAATATGGCAGCTTCTAGAGCGGTGGAGCCATGGTTAAGGGCCATTCGGGTTCTCGGGCGGCAACAAATGCTGTGGTGGAGAGGCCAAAGGTGTCAAAATGCCTTAACCATGGTGCATGGGCGTGCTTGACTTGGTGCGAGGAGCCGTAGGATGCGCATAGGAACCGACCGTGCGGCAAAGAAAGTCGTGTGTGCAAATATGGCGCTCGAGCCGTGGAGCCGAGGTTAAGGGCCGTTCGTGCTCTCGAGCGATGGCAAACGCTATGGTAGAGAGGCCGAGGTGTCAAAATGCCTTAACCATGGCGTACGGGCATGCTTGACTCGCCGGGAGCCATAGGATGCGTTGAACCGACCATGCGGCAAAGATGGTCGAGTGTGCAAATATGGCAGCTTTGGAGCCATGGAGCATGGTTAAGGGCCCTTCGTGCTCTCGGTGATGGAAAACTCTATGGTGGAGAGGTGAGAGGCATCAAAATGGCTTAACCATGGCGTACGGGCGTGCTTGACCCGGTGCCGAGAGCCGTAGGATGCACAGGATCCGACCATGCGCGCAAAGACAAGCCGTGTGTGCAATTATGGATGTTCGAGTCGTGGAGCTATAGTTAAGGGCCGTTCGGGCTCTCGGGTGATGACAAACATTGTGGTGGTGAGGCCAGAGGCATCAAAACGCCTTAACCATGGCATACGGTCATGCTTGACCTAGTGTCAAGAGCTATAGGACACGCAGAACCGGGCCGTGCGGTAGCATAGTCGTGTGTGCAAATATGGCAGCTTCTAGAGCCGTGGAGCCATGGTTAAGGGCCATTCGGGTTCTCAGGCGGCAACAAATGCTGTGGTGGAGAGGCTAAAGGTGTCAAAATGCCTTAACCATGGTGCATGGGCATGCTTGACTTGGTGCGAGGAGCCGTAGGATGCGCATGGAACCGACCGTGCGGGGCAAAGAAAGTCGTGTGTGCAAATATGGCGCTTCCGGAGCCGTGGAGCCGAGGTTAAGGGCCGTTCGTGCTCTCGAGCGATGGCAAACGCTATGGTAGAGAGGCCGAGGTGTCAAAATGCCTTAACCATGGCGTACGGGCATGCTTGACTCAAGGCCGGAGCCATAGGATGCGTTGAACCGACCATGCGGCAAGATGGTCGTGTGTGCAAATATGGCAGCTTTGGAGCCGTGGAGGCATGGTTAAGGGCCCTTCGTGCTCTCGGTGATGGAAAACTCTATGGTGGAGAGGTGAGAGGCATCAAAATGGCTTAACCATGGCGTACGGGTGTGCTTGAACCGGTGCCGAGAGCCGTAGGATGCACAGATCCGGCCGTGCGCAAAGACAACAGTGTGCAATTATGGATGTTCGAGTCGTGGAGCTATAGTTAAGGGCCGTTCGGGCTCTCGGTGATGACAAACATTGTGGTGGTGGGCCGAGGTGTCAAAATGCCTTAACCATGGCATACGGTCATGCTTGACCTAGTGTCGAGAGCTATAGGACACGCAGGAACCGGCCGTGCGGTAGCATAGTCGTGTGTGCAAATATGGCGCTTCTAGAGCGGTGGAGCCATGGTTAAGGGCCATTCGGGTTCTTGGGCGGCAACAAATGCTGTGGTCGAGAGGCCAAAGGTGTCAAAACGCCTTAACCATAGTGCATGGGCGTGCTTGACTTGGTGCGAGGAGCCGTAGGATGCGCAGGAACCGGGCGGGGCAAAGAAAGTCGTGTGTGCAAATATGGCGCTCGAGCCGTGGAGCCGAGGTTAAGTGCCGTTCGTGCTCTCGAGTGATGGCAAACGCTATGGTAGAGAGGCCAGAGGTGTCAAAATGCCTTAACCATGGCGCATGTGCATGCTTGACCTTGGAGTCGGGAGCCATAAAATGCGTTGAACCCACCGTGCGGCATGGTCGAGTGTGCAAATATGGCGCTTTTGGAGCCGTGGAGGCATAGTTAAGGGCCCTTCGTGCTCAGTGATGGAAACCTCTATGGTGGAGAGGTGAGAGGCATCAAAATGGCTTAACCATGGCGCATGTGCGTGCTTGACCCGTGCCGAGAGCCATAGGATGCACCGTGATCCGACCCATGCGGGGCAAGACAACAGGTGTGCAATTATGGATGTTCCTTGAGTCATGGAGCCGTAGTTAAGGGCCGTTCGTGCTCTCTAGTGATGACAAACATTGTGGTGGTGAGGCCGCAGGCATCAAAACGCCTTAACCATGGCATACGGTCATGCTTGACCTAGTGTCAAGAGTCAGAGGGACAAGCACGAACCTAACAGGCGGCAGCATATTCGTGTGTGCAAATATGGCAATTCTAGAGCCGTGGAGCCATGGTTAAGGGCCATTTAGGTTCTCGCGCAACAAATGCTGTGGTGGAGAGGGCTAGAGGTGTTAAAATGCCTTAACCATGGCGTACGGCATGCTTGACTCAAGGCCGAGCCATAGGATGCGTTGGAACCGACCGTGCGCAAGCATGGTCGTGTGTGCAAATATGGCAATTTTGGAGCCGTGGAGCCAAGGTTAAGGGCCGTTTGTGCTCGAGCGATGGCAAACGCTATGGTAGAGAGGCCGTAGGTGTCAAAATGCCTTAACCATGGCGTACGGGCGTGCTTGACTTAGTGTCGAGAGCCATAGGATGCGTTGGAACCGACTGCAGGCAAAGATGGTCGTGTGTGCAAATATGGCAGTTTTGGCACTCGTGGAGCCGTGGTTAAGGGCCCTTCAGTGCTTCGGGTGATGAAAAACTCTATGGTGGAGAGGTGAGAGGCATCAAAATGGCTTAACTATGGCGTACGGGCGTGGTTGACCCGCCGAGAGCCGTAGGATGCACAGGATCCCATTTGGCGGCAAAGACGGCCGTGTGTGCAATTATGGATGTTCGAGTCGTGGAGCTATAGTTAAGGGCCGTTCTCAGCTCTCGAGTGATGACAAATATTGTGGTGGTGAGGCCGTGGAGGCGCAACTACGCCTTAACTATGGCATACGGTCATGCTTGACCTAGTGTCGAGAGCTATAGGACATGCAAACGGGTCAGGCGGTAGCATAGTCGGTGTGCAAATATGGAAGTTCTAGGAGCCGTGGAGCCATTGTTAAGGGCCACATTCGGCCTCAAGGTAATAAACGCTGTAGGGAGGCCAAAGGTGTTAAAATGCCTTAACCATGGTGCATGGGCGTGCTTGACTTGGTGCGAGGAGTCGTAGGGACGATAGGAACCGTCAGTATGGCAGAAAGTCGTGTGTGCAACAGTGGTGGGCCTGAGCCGTAGCCGAGGTTAAGGGCCGTTCGAGTTTCGAGCGACAATAAATGCTATGGTAGAGAGGCCGTAGGTGTCAAATGCCTCTAACCATGGCGTACGGGCTTGCTTGACTCAAGGCCGGAGCCATAGACGCTTGAACCGACCATGCAAAGAAGATGGTCGTGTGTGCAAATGCGCTTTTTTGTCGTGGAGCCATGTGGTTAAGGGCCCTTCACAGTTTGCTAGTGATGGAAAACTCTGTGGTGGAGAGGCGAGAGGCATCAAAATGGCTTAACCATGGTGTACGGGTGCGTTGAACCGGTGCCGAGAGCCGTAGGATGCACAGATCCGGCCGTGCACCAGCAGCACCGTGTGTGCAATTATGGATGTCTGAGTCGCTGGAGCTATAGTTAAGGGCCGTTCGGGCTCTCGGTGATGACAAACATTGTGGTGGTGGGGCCAGAGGTGTCAAAATGCCTTAACCATGGCATACACGTGCTTGACCTAGTGTCGAGAGCCGTAGGACATGTAGGAACCGGGCCCAGTGCGGTAGCATAGTCAAAGTAAATATGGTACGTAGAGCGGTGGAGCCATGGTTAAGGGCCATTCGGTTCTTGGGCAGCAACAAATGCTGTGGTTGAGAGGCCATGGGTGTCAAAATGCCTTAACCATATAGTGCATGCGCGCGTGCTTGACTTGGTGCTAGGAGCCGTAGGATGCGCAGTGAACCGTCGTGCCGCAGCAAAGTCGGTGTGCAAATATGGCGCCGAGCCGGGAGCCGAGGTTAAGTGCCGGCTCGTGCTCTCGAAAGTGACGGAACGCTATGGTAGAGAGGCCAAAGAGGTGTCAAAATGCCTTAACCATGGCGTACGTGCATGCTTGACTTCCGTAGCCGGGAGCCATAAATGCGTTTGAACCGACCGTGCGGGCAGATGGTCGAGTGTGCAAATATGCAGCTTTGGAGCCGTGGAGGCGGTTAAGGGCCCTTCTGTGCCTCGTGTGATGGAAAACTCTATGGTGGAGAGGTGAGAGGCATCAAAATGGCTTAACCATGGCGCAGATGTGCGTGCTTGACCCGGTGCCGAGAGCCATAGGATGCACGTGATCCGACCGTGCGGCAAAGACACGCCGTGTGTGCACCTATGCCTGAGTCATGGAGCGTAGTTAAGGGCCGTTCGGCTCTCACGTGATGACAAACATTGTGGTGGTGAGGCCGAGGCATCAAAACGCCTTAACCATGGCATACGGTCATGCTTGACCTAGTGTCAAGAGTCAGACAAGCACGAACCGGGTCGTGCGGTAGCATATTCGTGTGTGCAACATGGCAGCTTCTAGAGCCTGGAGCCATGGTTAAGGGCCATTCGTGTTCCTCGGGGCAACAAATGCCGTGGTGGAGAGGCTGGAGGTGTCAAATGCCTTAACCATGGCGTACGGGCATGCTTGACTCGGGCAGGAGCCAGGATGCGTTGAACCGACACCCCAGTGGTAAAGATGCCGTGTGTGCAAATATGGCGCCTGGGAGCCGTGGAGCCAAGGTTAAGGGCGCTCGTGCTCTCGAGCGATGGCAAACGCTATGGTAGAGAGGCCAGGGAGGTGTCAAAATGCCTTAACCATGGCGTACGGGAATGCTTGACTCAAGCCGAGAGCCATAGGATGAACCGGTGCGGTAGCATGGTCGTGTGTGCAAATATGGCGCTTTGGTGCCTCGTGATCCGCCGTGCACATCAAAATGGCTTAACCATGGCGTACGGCCTTGACCCGATGCCGAGAGCCGTAGGATGCACTCCGGGCCGTGCGGCAAGACGTGTGTGCAATTATGGATGTTCCGTGGAGCTATAGTTAAAGGGCCGTTCGCTCTCGGGTGATAACAAACATTGTGGTGGTGAGGCGCAGGCGTCAAAACACCTTTAACAATGGCATACGGTCGTTCTTGACCTAGTGTCGAGAGCTATAGGACACGCAGGAACCGGGCCGTGCGGTAGCATAGTCGTGTGTGCAAATATGGCAGCTCTAGAGCGGTGGAGCCATGTTGAGGCCATTCGGTTCTGAATGCAACAAATGCTATGGTGGAGAGGCCAAAGGTGTTAAAACGCCTTAACCATGGTGCATGGGCGTGCTTCGACTTGGTGCGCAGGAGCCGAGGACGATAGGAACCGCCGGCGCAAAGAAAGTCGTGTGTGCAAATATGGGCGCCTCCGGGAGCCGTGGAGCCGAGGTTAAGGGCCGTTCGGCTCCCGAGTGACGGCAAACGCTATGGTAGAGAGGCCAGAGGTTTCAAAATGCCTTAACCATGGCGTACAGCTTGCTTGACTCGCGCCGGAGGCCATAAAATGCGTTGAACCGACCGGCGGGCAAAGATGGTCGAGTGTGCAAATATGGTAGTTTTGGAGCCGTGGAGCCATGGTTAAGGGCCCTTCAGGCTCTCGGGTGATGGAAAACTCTATGGTGGAGAGTGCGAGAGGCATTAAAATGGCTTAACCATGGCGCACGGGTGTGCTTGAACCGGTGCCGAGAGCCGTAGGATGCACAGGATCCGACCGTGCGGCAAGACAAGCTCATGTGTGCAATTATGGATGTTCGGGAGTCGTGAGCCGTAGTTAAGGGCCGTTCGTGCCTTCAGTGATGACAAACATTGTGGTGGGCGAGGCTAGAGGCATCCAAACGCTTTAACCATGGCATACGGTCGTGCTTGACCTAGTGTCGAGTCAGAGGGGACACGACGTGGGAACCGGGCCAGGCGGTAGCATAGTCGTGTGCAAATATGGCAGCCTCTAGAGCGGTGGGAGCCATGGTTAAGGGCCATTCAAAGTTCTTGGGCGCAACAAACACCGTGGGTCAAGAGGCTGAGGTGTCAAAATGCCTAACTCATAGGCGTACGGGCATGCTTGACTTGGTGCAGGGAGCCGTAGGATGCGTTTGGAACCGCCGTGCGGGCAAGATGGTCATGTGTGCAAATATGGCAGCCTCCGAGCCGTGGAGCCAAGGTTAAGGGCCGTCGTGCTCTCGAGCGATGGCAAACGCTATGGTAGAGAGGCCAGAGGTGTCAAATGCCTTAACTATGGGCGCACGTGCATGCTTGACTCAAGGCCGGGAGCCATAAATGCGTTGGAACCGACCGTGCAGAAGAGATGGTCGTGTGTGCAAATATGGCGCTTTTGGAGCCATGGAGGCATGGTTAAGGGCCCTTCGTGCTCTCGGGTGATGGAAAACTCTATGGTGGAGAGGTGAGAGGCATCAAAATGGCTTAACCATGGCGTACGGCGTGCTTGACCCGGTGCCGAGAGCCGTAGGATGCATGTGATCCGACTGGGCGGGGCACAAGACAACTTGTGTGTGCAATTATGGATGTTCGAGTCGTGGAGCTATAGTTAAGGGTTGTTCGGGCTCTCGTGATGACAAACATTGTTTTGGTGAGGCCAGAGGGTGTCAAAATGCCTTAACCATGGCATACGCTCGTGTTGACCTAGTGTCAAGAGCTATAGGACACGCACGAACCGGGCCGTGCGGTAGCATATTCGTGTGTGCAAATATGGCGCTCAGGAGCTATGGAGCCATGGTTAAGGGCCATTCGGGTTCTCGCGGTAATATGGAGAGGCTAAAGGTGTTAAATGCCTTAACCATGGTGTACGGGCATGCTTGACTTGGTGCGAGGAGCCATAGGATGCGTTGGAACCGACCGCATGGTCGTGTGTGCAAATATGGCGCTCTCCGAGCCGTGAGCCAAGGTTAAGGGCCGTTCGTGCTCTCGAGCGATGGCAAACGCTATGGTAGAGAGGCCAGAGGTGTCAAAATGCCTTAACCATGGCGGGCGGGCATGCTTGGACTCAAGCCGAGAGCCATAGGATGCGTTGAACCGACCGTGCGGCAGCATGGTCGGTGTGCAAATATGCGCTTTGGTACCTGTGAGCCGTGGTTAAGGGCCCTTCGTGCTCTCGGTGATGAAAACTCTATGGTGGAGAGGAGAGAGGCATCAAAATGGCTTAACCATGGCGTACGGGCATGCTTGACCCTATGTCAGAGCCGTAGGGATGCACAGGATCCTCGGCCGTGCTGCTGACAACCATGTGTGCAATTATGGATGTTCGGAGTCGTGGAGCTATAGTTAAAGGGCCATTCGGGCTCTCGGGTGATGACAAATATTGTGGTGGTGAGGCCAGAGGCGCCAAAACGCCAACCATGGCATACGGTCGTGCTTGACCTAGTGTCGAGAGCTATAGGACATACAGAACCGGTCAGGCGGGGTAGCATAGTCGGTGTGCAAATATGGCGCTGAGCCGTGGAGCCATGGTTAAGGGCCATTCGGGTTCTCAAGCAGTAATAAACGCTGTGGTGGGAGAGGCCAAAGGTGTTAAACACCTTAACCATGGTGCATGGGCGTGCTTGACTTGGTGCGAGGAGCCGTAGGACGCAGATAGGAACCGGGCCGTGCGGCGTAGAAAAGTCGTGTGTGCAAATATGGCGCTTCCGGAGCGATGGAGCCGAGGTTAAGGGCCGTCGTGCTCTCGAGCGACGACAAACGCTATGGTAGAGAGGCCAGAGGTGTCAAAATGCCTTAACCATGGCGTACGGGCTTGCTTGACTTAGCCGGAGCCATAGGACGTTGTTGGAACCGACCATGCGGCAAAGATGGTCGTGTGCAAATGTGGCAGCTTTACCGCCGTGGAGCCATGGTTAAGGGCCCTTCGTGCTCTCGAGTGATGGAAAACTCTATGGTGGAGAGGTGGAGAGGCATTAAAATGGCTTAACCATGGCGCACGGGTGTGCTTGAACCGGTGCCGAGAGCCGTAGGATGCACCGATCCGGCCGTGCGCGCACACCAGGTGTGCAATTATGGATGTTTTGGAGTCGTGAGCTATAGTTAAGGGCCGTCGTGCTCTCGGGTGATGACAAACATTGTGGTGGTGAGGCTAGAGGTGTCAAAACGCCTTAACCATGGCATACGGTCGTGCTTGACCTAGTGTCAAGAGTTGTAGGACACGCAGGGAACCGGGTCAGTGCGGTAGCATAGTCGTGTGTGCAAATATGGCGCTCTAGAGCGGTGGAGCCATGGTTAAGGGCCATTCGGTTCTTGGGTGGCAACAAATGCCGTGGTCAAGAGGCTAGAGGTGTCAAAACGCCTTAACCATAGTGCATGGCATGCTTGACTTGGTGCGGGAGCCATAGGATGCGCTTGAACCGGGCCGTGCGGGCAAATGGTCATGTGTGCAAATATGGCAGCTTCCGAGCCGGAGCCGAGGTTAAGGGCCGTTCGTGCTCTCGAGTGACGGCAAACGCAATGGTAGAGGCCGAGGTGTCAGTGCCTTAACCATGGCGTACGGCATGCTTGACTCGGGAGCCGAGCCAAAATGTGTTGGAAACCGAATCATGCGGGCAAAGATGGTCGAGTGTGCAAATATGGCGCTTTTGAACGCTGTGGAGTCAGGTTAAGGGCCCTTCCCTCTCGTGTGATGGAAAACTCTATGGTGGAGAGGAGAGAGGCATCAAAATGGCTTAACCATGGCGTACGGGCGTGCTTGACCCTAAGTGTCGAGAGCCGCAGGATGCACAGATCCTACCCCAGGCGGCGTTACGCTGTGTGTGCAATTATGGATGTTCCGAGTCGTGGAGCTATAGTTAAGGGCCGTCGTGCTCTTGGGTGATGAAAACATTGTGGTGGTGAGGCCGTGAGGCATCAAATGCCTTAACCATGGCATACGGTCATGCTTGACCTAGTGTCAAGAGCTATAGGACACGCACGAACCGGGCCGTGTAGCATAGTCGTGTGTGCAAATATGGCGCTCTAGAGCTGTGGAGCCATGGTTATGGGCCATTCAAGTTCTCGGGCGGCAACAAACGCTGTGGTGGAGAGGCTAGAGGTGTCAAAACGCCTTAACCATGGTGCATGGGCGTGCTTGACTCACCGCCATGAGCCATAGGATGCGTAGGAAACCGGGGCCGTGCGGCAAAGAAAGGTCGTGTGTGCAAATATGGCGCTCGGGAGCCGTGGAGCCAAGTGTTAAGGGCCATTCGTGCCCTCGAAACATGGCAAACGCTATGGTAGAGATGCTAGGAGGTGTCAAAATGCCTTAACCATGGCGTACGGCATGCATGACTGAAGGCCAGAGCCATAGGATGCGTTGGAACCGACCGTGCATGGCAAAGATGGCCGGTGTGCAAATATGGTATGGCAAATGTGGAGCTGTGGGTTAAGGGCCCTTCAGCTCTCGGGTGATGAAAACTCTATGGTGGAGAGGTGAGAGGCATCAAAATGGATTAACCATGGCGTACGGCGTTGCTTGACCCGGTGCCGAGAGCCGTAGGATGCACAGATCCTATCGGGGCAAGAAGACAAATCCGTGTGTGCAATTATGGATGTTCCGGAGTCGTGGAGCTATAGTTAAGGGCCGTTCGAGCTCGGGTGATGACAAATATTGTGGTGGTGAGGCCAGAGGCGCCAAAACGCCTTAACCAAGGCATACGGTCATGCTTGACCTAGTGTCGAGGAGCTATAGGACATGCAGAACCGGTCGGTAGCATAGTCGTGTGTGCAACATGGCGCTTCTGTGAGCCGTGAGCCATGGTTAAGGGCCATTCGGTTCTCGCTGCAGACACAACGCTGTGGTGGAGAGGCCAAAGGTGTTAAAACGCCTTGTTCATGGTGCATGGGGCGTGCTTGACTTGGTGCGAGGAACCGTAGGACCCATAGGAACCGTCGTGGGGTAAAGGCCGCAGTCGTGTGTGCAAATATGGCAGCTTCCGGAGCCGTGAAGCCGAGGTTAAGGGCCGTTCGTGCCTCAAGCGATGACAAATGCTATGGTAGAGAGCCGTAGGTGTCAAAATGCCTTAACCATGGCGCACGGGCTTGCTTGACTCAAGTGGCGGAGCCATAGGATGTTGAACCGACCTTGCGGCAAAGATGGTCGTGTGTGCAAATGTGCGCTTTACCGCCGTGGAGCCATGGTTAAGGGCCCTTCGGTGCTCTTGAGTGATGGAAAACTCTATGGTGGAGAGGAGAGGCATCAAAATGGCTTAACCATGGCGTACGGGTGTGCTTGAACCGGTGCCGAGAGTCAGATGCATGTGATCCGGGCCGTGCGCCGACAGCCGTGTGTGCAATTATGGATGCCGGAGTCATGGAGCTATAGTTAAGGGCCATTCGGGCTCTCTATGATGACAAACATTGTGGTGAGGCTAGAGGCATCAAAACGCCTTAACCATGGCATACTCTGGCCGTGCTTGACCTAGTGTCAAGAGCGCGTAGGACACGCACGGAACCGCCTCCGGTGCGGTAGCATATTCGTGCAAATATGGCAAGCTTGTAGAGTGGTGGAGCCATGGTTAAGGGCCATTCAGTTCTCAAAGGCAACAAATGCACTGTGGTGGGAGGGGCTAGAGGTGTCAAAACGCGTTAACCCCGGTGCATGGGCATGCTTGACTTGGTGCGAGGAGCCATAGGATGCGCAAGAACCGTCAGGCAGGCGGGGAAATGGTCGTGTGTGCAAATATGGCGCTTCCGAGCCGTGGAGCCAAGGTTAAGTGCCGCCTCGTGCTCGAGCGATGGCAAATGCTATGGTAGAGAGGCCGAGGTGTCAAATGCCTTAACCATGGCGTACGGGCATGCTTGACTTCCGAGGCCGGAGCCATAAAATGCGTTTGGAACCGACCTCCAGGCGGCAAAGATGGTCGTGTGTGCAAATATGGCAATTTTGGAGCCGTGGAGGCATGGGTTAAGGGCCCTTCGTGCTCGGTGATGGAAAACTCTATGGTGGAGAGGTGAGAGACATCAAAATGGCTTAACCATGGCGCACGTGCTTGTTTTGACCCGGTGCCGAGAGCCATAGGATGCGAGGATCCGACTTGTGCAGCAAAGACAATCGGTGTGCAATTATGGGATGTTCTGGAGTCGTGGAGCTATAGTTAAGGGCCGTTCGGGCTCTCGGTGATGACAAACATTGTGGTGGTGAGGCCAGAGGCATCAAAACGCCTTAACCAAGGCATACGGTCATGCTTGACCTAGTGTCGAGAGCTATAGGACACGCACGAACCGGGCCGTGCGTAGCATATTCGTGTGCAAATATGGCGTGGGCTAGAGCCGTGGAGCCATGGTTAAGGGCCATCCTGTGTTCTCAAAGTGCAACAAACACCGTGGTGGAGAGGCTAGAGGTGTCAAATGCCTAACCATGGCGTAGATGGCATGCTTGACTGCAAAGGCTGAGCCAGGATGCGTTTGAACCGGACTGTGCGGGGCAAAGATGGTCGTGTGTGCAAATATGGCAGCTTCCGGGAGCCGTGAGCCAAGGTTAAGGGCCGTTCGTGCTCTCGAGCGATGGCAAATGCTATGGTAGAGAGGGCAGAGGTGTCAAAATGCCTTAACCATGGCGTATGGGAATGCTTGACTCGCCGAGGAGCCATAGATGCGTTTGAACCGACCATGCGGGGCAAAGATGGTCGTGTGTGCAAATATGGCGCTTTGGCAGCCGTGAGCTTCGGTGGGTTAAGGGCCCTTTCTGTGCCTCGGGTGATGAAAACTCTATGGTGGAGAGGTGAGAGGCATCAAATGGCTTAACCATGGCGTACGGGCGTGCTTGACCTTGCCGAGAGGCCGTAGGATGCACAGATCCGGATCCTACTCAGGGCAGAGCACAAAGCTGGTGTGCAATTATGGATGTTCGAGTTGTGGAGCTATAGTTAAGGGCTGTTTAGGCCTCGGTGATGACAAATATTGTGGTGGTGAGGCGCAGGTGTCAAAACGCCTTAACCATGGCATACGGTCGTGCTTGACCTAGTGTCGAGAGCTATAGGACATGCAGGAATCCGGCCAGGCGTGTAGCATAGTCATGTGTGCAAATATGGCGCTTCTAGAGCCGTGGAGCCATGGTTAAGGGGCCATTCGGGTTCTCGGGCGGTAATAAACGTCGTGGTGGAGAGGCCAAAGGTGTTAAAACACCTTAAACCATGGTGCGGGCGTGCTTGACTTGGTGCGAGGAACCGTAGGACGATAGGAACCGCCGTGCGGCAGCAAAGTCGTGTGTGCAAATATGGCAGTTCTGAGCCGTGGAGCCGAGGTTAAGGGCCGTTCGTGCTCTCGGGAGCGACGAAAATGCTATGGTAGAGAGGCTAGAGGTGTCAAAATGCCTTAACCATGGTGTACGGGCTTGCTTGACTCGCCGGAGCCATAGGATGCAGAACCGAATCATGCGGCAAAGATGGTTGGGTGCAAATGTGGCAGCTTTACCGGCCGTGAGCCATGGTTAAGGGCCCTTCGTGCTCAGTGATGGAAAACTCTATGGTGGAGAGGTAAGAGGCATCAAAATGGCTTAACCATGGCGTACGGGTGCTTGAACCTGCCTAGAGCCGTAGAATGCGTGCATGATCCGGACTGTGCGCGCACGGTGTGTGTGCAATTATGGATGTTCCGAGTCGTGAGCTATAGTTAAGGGCCGTTCGGGCTCTCGGGTGATGACAAACATTGTGGTGGTGGGGGCCAGAGGTGTCAAAACGCCTTTAACCATGGCATACGGCCGTGCTTGACCTAGTGTCGAGAGTTGTAGGACACGTAGGAACCTACCGCGGTAGCATAGTCGTGTGTGCAAATATGGCAGCTTCTAGAGTGGTGGAGCCATGGTTAAGGGCCATTCGTGTTCTTGGTGGCAACAAATGCTGTGGTCGAGGCCAATGTGTCAAATGCCTAAACCATGTGCATGGGCGTGCTTGACTTGGTGCGAGGAGCCGTAGGATGCGCAGGAACCGGGCGTGCTACAGCGAAAGTCGTGTGTGCAAATATGGCAAGTGGCTTCCGGGAGCCGGAGCCGAGGTTGGCACCGCCCAGGCTCACGAGTGATGGCAAACGCTATGGTAGAGAGGCCAAGAGAGGCTAGAGGCCGCATGCCTTAACCATGGTGCATGTGCATGCTTGGACTCGTGAGCCGGGAGCCATAAAATGCGTTGGAACCGACCGTGCGGCAGCATGGTCGAGTGTGCAAATATGGCGTTTTGGAGCCGTGAGGCATGGTTAAGGGCCCTTCGTGCTCTTAGGTGAGTGGAAAACTCTATGGTGGAGAGGTGAGAGGCATCAAAATGGCTTAACCATGGCGCATGTGCGTGCTTGACCCGGTGCCGAGAGCCATAGAATGCAGCCGGATCCGGACCGTGCGTGCATGACAACGGTGTGCAATTATGGATGTTCGAGTCGTGGAGCTGTAGTTAAGGGCCGTTCGTGCTCTCGGGTGATGACAAACATTGTGGTGGTGAGGCTGGAGGGATCAAAACACCTTAACCATGGCATACTTCGGTCATGCTTGACCTAGTGTCAAGAGCCGTAGGACACGACGAACCGGCCCCAGGCGGTAGCATATTCGTGTGTGCAAATATGGCAAATTTCGAGAGCCGTGGAGCCATGGTTAAGGGCCATTCAGGTTCTTAGGGCGGCAACAAACGCTGTGGTGGAGAGGCTAGAGGTGTCAAAATGCCTTAACCATGGCGTACGTGTGCATGCTTGACTCAAGGCTGCCAGGAGCCATAGGATGCGTTGAACCGACCGTGGCAGCATGGTCGTGTGTGCAAATATGGCGCTTCCGGAGCCGTGGAGCCAAGGTTAAGGGCCGTTCGTGCTCTCGAGCGATGGCAAATGCTATGGTAGAGAGGCCGTAGGTGTCAAAATGCCTTAACCATGGTGTACGAGCATGCTTGACTCGGGCCGAGAGCCATAGGATGCGTTTGAACCGGGCCGTGCGGCAAAGATGGTCGTGTGTGCAACATGGTGTCAAGGAAATGCCCGTGAGCCGTGGTTAAGGGCCCTTCGTGCTCTCGGTGATGAAAACTCTATGGTGGAGAGGTGAGAGGCATCAAAATGGCTTAACCATGGCGTACGGGCTTGCTTGACCCGGTGCCGAGAGCCGTAGGATGCACAGGATCCGGCCGTGCGGCAGCAAAGTTGTGTGTGCAATTATGGATGTCTGGAGTCGTGGAGCTATATAGTTAAGGGCCGTTCGGGGTTTCTGTGATGACAAATATTGTGGTAGTGGAGGCTGAGGCGGCAAAACGCCTTAACTATGGCATACGGTCGTGCTTGGACTAGTGTCGAGAGCTATAGGACATGCAGAACCGTGCGGTAGCATAGTCGTGTGTGCAAATATGGTAAAAATAAAGCCGTGGAGCCATGGTTAAGGGCCATTCGGTTCTTGGGTAATAAACGCTATGGTGGAGAGGCGAAAGGTGTTAAAACGCCTTAACCATGGTGCATGGGCGTGCTTGACTTGGTGCGAGGAGCCGTAGGATGCATAGGAACCGGCCGTGCGGGGCAACAAAGTCGTGTGTGCAAATATGCGCCCGGAGCCGTGGAGCCGAGGTTAAGGGCCATTCAGGCTGCTCGAGCAATGACAAACACTATGGTAGAGAGGCTAGAGGTGTCAAAATGCCTTAAGCATAGCGTACGGGTTGCTTGACCTTGCCGAGAGCCATAGGATGGCTGCGGTAAAGATGGTCGACTGTGTGCAAATGTGGCAGCTTTACTACCGTGGAGCCATGGTTAAGGGCCCTTCAGTGCTCTCGTGATGGAAACTCTATGGTGGAGAGCAGAGGCATCAAAATGGCTTGTCCATGGCGTACGGGTGTGCTTGAACCGTTGCCGAGAGCCGTAGGGATGCACAGATCCACGTGCACCAAAGACGCCGTGTGTGCAATTATGGATGTTCGGAGTCGTGAGATATAGTTAAGGGCCGTTCGTGCTCGTGATGACAAACATTGTGGTGGTGGGGCCAAAGAGGCATCAAAACACCTTAACCAGGGATACGGTCATGCTTGACTAGTGTCAATATTGCACCAGAGGACACGTAGGAACCTACCAGGCGGTAGCATAGTCGTGTGTGCAAATATGGCGCTCTAGAGCTGGTGGAGCCATGGTTAGTGGGCCATTCGGTTCTCAAGGGCAACAAAAGCTGTGGTTGAGAGGCCAGGTGTCAAATGCCTTAACCATGGCGTACCGGGCATGCTTGACTCAAAGTGCGAGGAGCCGCAGGATGCGCGGAACCGGGGCCGTGGGCGCATGGTCGTGTGCAAATATGGCGCCGGGAGCCGTGAGCCAAGGTTAAGGTCCGTCGTGCTCTCGAGCGATGGCAAACACTTATGGTAGAGAGGCCAGAGGTTTCAAATGCCTTAACCATGGCGTACGGCACGTGACTGCGCCGAGAGCCATAAAATGCGTTTGGAACCGACCATGCGGCAAGAAGATGGTCGAGTGTGCAAATATGGCAGTTTTGGAGCCGCGAGGCATGGGTTAAGGGCCCTTCAAGCTCCCTAGTGATGAAAACTCTATGGTGGAGAGGTAGGCATCAAAATGGCTTAACCATGGCGTACGGCGTGCTTGACCTTGCCGAGAGCCGTAGGATAGGATGCGGGCACAGAATTATGGATGTTCTGGAGTCGTGGAGCTATATAGTTAAGGGCCGTTCGGGGTTTCGAGTGATGACAAAATGCCTTAAAACCCCGGCGCACGGGCATGCTTGACCTAGTGTCGAGAGCTATAGGACAAGGCGTTGGAACCGACTCCAGGCGGGGCGGGATAGCCGTGTGTGCAAATATGGCGCTTCCTGAGCCGTGGAGCCATGGTTAAGGGCCATTCGTGCTTCGGGCGGTAATAAACGCCGTGGGTGGGAGAGGCCAAAGGTGTTAAAATGCCTTAACCATAGTGTACGGGTGTGCTTGACTTGGTGCGAGAGCCGTATGATGCGTTGGAACCGGCCGTGCGGCAAAAATGTCGTGTGTGCAAATATGGCGCTTGCGAGCCGTGGAGCCGTGGTTAAGGGCCCTTCAGGCTCTCGAGCGATGAAAAACGCTATGGTAGAGTGGCTAGAGGCATCAAAATGGCTTAACCATGGCGTACGGCGTGTTGACCCGGTGCCGAGAGCGAGAGGCATCAAAATGGCTTAACCATGGCGTAGGATGCATGTGTGATCCGCTCAGGATGGCATTGTGATCCTGCCCGCGGCAAAGTGTGTGCAATTATGGATGTTCTGAGTCGTGGAGCTGTAGTTAAGGGCCGTTCTGTGCTCTTGGGATGACAAACATTGTTTTGGTGAGGCCAGAGGCATCAAAACACCTTAACCATGGCATACGGTCATGCTTGACCTAGTGTCAAGAGCCGTAGGACACGCACGTGAACCACTGGCGGGGCATAGTCGTGTGTGCAAAATATGGCAGCTTCTAGAGCCGTGGAGCCATGGTTAAGGGCCATTCGTGTTCTCGCGGCAACAAATGGCCGGGGTGGAGAGGCCAAAGGTGTTAAACGCCTAACCATGGCGTACGAGCGTGCTTGACTCGGTGCGAGGAGCCATAGGATGCGATTGGAACCGACCGTGCGGGCAAGAAATGGTCGTGTGTGCAAATATGGCGCTTCGGAGCCGTGGAGCCAAGGTTAAGGACCGTTCGTGCTCTCGAGCGATGGCAAACGCTATGGTAGAGAGGCTGAGGTGTCAAAATGCCTTAACCATGGCGTACGGCATGCTTGACTCAAGGCCGGGAGCCATAGGATGCGTTGAACCGACCCGTGCAGCAAAGATGGTCGTGTGTGCAAATGTGGCAGCGCACCGCCGTGGAGCCATGGTTAAGGGCCCTTCGTGCTCGGTGATGGAAAACTCTATGGTGGAGAGGTGAGAGGCATCAAAATGGCTTAACCATGGCGTACGGGTGTGCTTGAACCGGTGCCGAAGAGCCGTAGGATGCACAGATCCGGCCGTGCACCGACACGCCGTGTGTGCAATTATGGATGTTCGAGTCGTGGATCTATAGTTAAGGGCCGTTCGGGCTCTCACCTAATGACAAATATTGTGGTGGTGGGGCCGTAGGCTAAACGCCTTAACCATGGCATACGATCGTGCTTGACCTAGTGTCGAGAGCTATAGGACATGCGCAGTGAACCGGCCGCGGCGGTAGCATAGTCGGTGTGTGCAAATATGGCGCTCGAGAGCTGTGGAGCCATGGTTAAGGGCCATTCGGGTTCTCGCGTAACAAATGCCGTGGTGGAGAGGCCAAAGGTGTTAAAACACCTTAACCATAGAGTGCATGGGCATGCTTGACTTGGTGCAAGGAGCCGTAGGATGACGTTGGAACCGGGGCCGTGCGGCAAAGAAAGTCGTGTGTGCAAATATGGCGCTCCGGAGCCGTGGAGCCGAGGTTAAGGGCCGTTCGTGCTCTCGAGTGATGGCAAACGCTATGGTAGAGAGGCAAAGGTGTCAAAATGCCTTAACCATGGCGTACAGGGCTTGCTTGGACTCGTAGAGTCGGAGCCATAAAATGCGTTGGAACCGACCATGCGGCAAAGATGGTCGTGTGTGCAAATGTGGCGCTTTGGAGCCGTGAGGCATGGTTAAGGGCCCTTCGTGCTCAGTGATGGAAAACCTTATGGAGAGGTGAGAGGCATCAAAATGGCTTAACCATGGCGTACGGTTGCTTGACCCGTGCGAGAGCCGAGGATGCATGGATCCGCCGTGCCCAAAGACGCCATGTGTGCAATTATGGATGTTCCGGAGTCGTGGTGCTATAGTTAAGGGCCGTTCGTGCTCTCGGTGATGACAAACATTGTGGTGGGGCGGGGCTAGAGGTGTCAAAATGCCTTAACCATGGTGACATACGGTCATGCTTGACCCAGTGTCAAGAGTCGTAGGACACTAGGAACCTACCGTGCGGTAGCATAGTCGCGTGTGCAAATATGGCAAGCTCTAGAGCGGTGGAGCCATGGTTAAGGGCCATTCGGGTTCTTGGCGGCAACAAACACCGTGGTCGAGGAGGCCGAGGTGTCAAAACACCTTAACCATAGTGCATGGGCGTGCTTGACTTGGTGCGAGGAGCCGAGGATGCGCGGAACCGCCGGCGGCCGCAATGGTCGTGTGTGCAAATATGGCAAGCCTGAGCCGTGGAGCCAAGGTTAAGGGCCGTTCGTGCTCGAGTGATGGCAAACGCTATGGTAGAGAGGCTAGAGGTGTCAAAATGCCTTAACCATGGCGCATGTGCATGCTTGACTCAGCCGGAGCCATAGGATGCGTTTGAACCGACCGGCGGCAAAGATGGTCGAGTGTGCAAATATGGCGCTTTGGAGCCGTGGAGGCATGGTTAAGGGCCCTTCGCAGCTCTCGTGTGATGAAAACTCTATGGTGGAGAGGTGAGAGGCATCAAAATGGCTTAACCATGGCGGCATGTGCTGCTTGACCCGGTGCCGAGAGCCATAGGATGCACAGATCCGGATGCGGCAACAACCTGGCCGTGTGTGCAATTATGGATGTTTTGGAGTCTTGGAGTATAGTTAAGGGCCGTTCGGGCTCTCGGGTGATGACAAATATTGTGGTGGTGAGGCCGCAGGCATCAAAACGCCTTAACCATGGCATACGGTCATGCTTGACCTAGTGTCAAGAGCGTATAGGAGGACATGACGAACCTACCCGGCGGTAGCATATTCGGTGTGCAAATATGACAGCTTCTAGAGTCAGAGCCATGGTTAAGGGCCATTCGTGTTCTCAAAGCGGCAACAAACGCCGTGGTGGAGAGGCTAGAGGTGCCAAAATGCCTTAACCATGGCGTACCTTGAAAGATACGTTGACTCATCAGGAGCCATAGGATGCGTTGGAACCGACGGCGGCAAAGATGGTCGTGTGTGCAAATATGGCGCTCGAGCCGTGGAGCCGAGGTTAAGGGCCGTTCTGTGCTCTCGAGCGATGGCAAACGCTATGGTAGAAAGGCCGTAGGTGTCAAAATGCCTTAACCATGGCGTACCGGCATGCTTGACTCGTAGCCGGAGCCAAAAATGCGTTTGAACCGACCGTGCAAAGCAGCGATGGTCGAGTGTGCAAATATGGTAGTTTTGGAGCCGTGAGGCATGGTTAAGGGCCCTTCGTGCTCTCGGGGTGATGAAAACTCTATGGTGGAGAGGTGAGAGGCATCAAAATGGCTGAACCATGGCGACGAGCGTGCTTGACCCGGGGTGCCGAGAGCCGTAGAATGCCAGATCCGACCGTGTAAAGACAACCGTGTGTGCAATTATGGATGTTCGAGTTGTAGAGGTGTAGTTAAGGGCCATTCGCCTTCTAGTGATGACAAACATTGTGGTAGTGAGGCCAGAGGCGTCAAAACGCCTTAACCATGGCATGGTACCATGCTTGACCTAGTGTCAAGCTATAGGACATGCAGGTAACCGGCCGTGCGGGCATATTCGTGTGTGCAAATATGGCGCTTCTAGAGCTGTGGAGCCATGGTTAAGGGCCATTCAGTGTTGTCAAAGTAATAAACGCTGTGGTGGAGAGGCCAAAGGTGTTAAAACGCCTTAACCATGGCGTATGGGCATGCTTGACTTGGTGCGAGGAGCCATAGGACGTTGGAACCGTCGTGCGGCAACAAAGTCGTGTGTGCAAATATGGCGCTTCGGGAGCCGTGAAGCCGAGGTTAAGTGGCCGTTCGTGCTCTCGAGCCGATGACAAACGCTATGGTAGAGAGGCTAGAGGTGTCAAAATGCCTTAACCATGGCGTACGGTGCGTGCTTGGACCTTGCCGAGAGCCATAGGATGCGGCAGCATGGTCGTGTGTGCAAATCCGACCCGTGGGTTAAGGGCAAAAAGCCCGGGTGTGCAATTATGGATCAAAATGGCTTAACCATGGCGTAGTGCAGGACCGGTGGAGCTGTAGTTAAGGGGCCGTTGTGTGCAATTTGGGTGAGTCATGGAGCTATAAACATTGTGGTGACAAGTGAGGCCGTAGGCATCAAAATGCCTTAACCATGGCATACGGTCATGCTTGACCTAGTGTCAAGAGCTATAGGACATGCACGAACCGAATGTGCGTAGCATATTCATGTGTGCAAATATGGCGCTCTAGAGCCGCGGAGCCATGGTTAAGGGCCATTCGAGTTCTCAGCGGTAATAAACGCCGTGGTGGAGAGGCTAGAGGTGTCAAAATGCCTTAACCATGGCGCATGGGCATGCTTGACATGGTGCGAGGAGCCATAGGACGTTGGAACCGACCGTGGCAAAGATGGTCGTGTGTGCAAATATGGCAAAGCCGGAGCCATGAGCCGTTAAGGGCCGTTCGTGCTCTCGAGCGATGGCAAACGCTATGGTAGAGAGGCCGAGGTGTCAAAATGCCTTAACCATGGCGTATGGCATGCTTGACTCGCCGAGCCATAGGACGCGTTTGAACCAACCATGCGGCAGAATGGTCGTGTGTGCAAATGGGCGCTTTATCGCTGAGCCATGGTTAAGGGCCCATCATCAGCTCTCGGGTGATGAAAACTCTATGGTGGAGAGGTGAGGCATCAAAATGGCTTAACCATGGCGTACGGGCGTGCTTGACCCGGTGCCGAGAGCCGTAAGATGCACAGATCCGACCCGTGCCGGACAGCCGTGTGTGCAATTATGGATGTTCGAGTCGTGGAGCTTACAGTTAAGGGCCGTTCGTGCTCTCTTGATGACAACATTGTGGTGGTGAGGCCGGGAGGCGCTCAAAATGCCTTAACCATGGCATACGGTCATGCTTGACCTAGTGTCAAGAGCTATAGGACACGCACGAACCGGGTCACATGCAGCATAGTCGTGTGTGCAAATATGGCAGCTTCTAGAGCCGGAGCCATGGTTAAGGGCCATTCAAAGTGCCTGGGGCAACAAACGCCGTGGTGGAGAGGCCAAAGGTGTTAAAACACCTTAACCATGGTGCATGGGGCGTGCTTGACTTGGTGCGAGGAGCCGTAGGACGCATAGGAACCGCCGTGCGGCAACAAAGTCGTGTGTGCAAATATGGCGCTCTCTCCGGAGCCGTGAGCCAAGGTTAAGGGCCGTCTGTGCCTCGAGCGATGACAAACGCTATGGTAGAGAGGCTAGAGGTGTCAAAATGCCTTAACCATGGCGTGTACGGGCTTGCTTGACTCAAAGGCCGGGAGCCAAAGGGATGCGTTGAACCGACTGCAGGCAAAGATGGTGGTCAGGCAAATGTGGCAGTTTTGACGCTGGAGCCATGGTTAAGGGCCCTTCGCAGTTCTCAAGATGGAAAACTATATGGTGGAGAGGTGAGAGGCATCAAAATGGCTTAACCATGGCGTACGGGTGTGCTTGAACCGGTGCCGAGAGCCGTAGGATGCACAGGATCCGCTCGTGCGCTCAAAGACAAGCCATGTGTGCAATTATGGATGTTCTTGGAGTCGGAGCTATTGTTAAGGGCCGTCGGCTTCGTGGTGATGACAAACATTGTGGTGGTGGGGCCGAGGTGTCAAAATGCTCTTAACCATGGCATACGGTCGTGCTTGACCTAGTGTCGAGAGCCGTAGGACACGTAGGAACCTACGGGTGGTAGCATAGTCGTGTGTGCAACATGGCGCTTCTAGAGGGGCGGAGCCATGGTTAAGGGCCATTCAAGGTCTTGGGCAGCAACAAATGCCGTGGTCGAGAGGCCAAATGTGTCAAAATGCCTTAACCATGGCATACGGGCGTGCTTGACCTGGTGCGAGCTATCGGATGCGTGGAACCGGGCCGGTATGGAGCGCAAAGTCGTGTGCAAATATGGCAATTTAGGAGCCGTGAGCCGAGGTTAAGTGCCGTTCGTGGTCTCGAGTGATGGCAAATGCTATGGTAGAGAGGCCAAAGGTGTCAAAATGCCTTAACCATGGTGCATGGGCGTGCTTGACTTGGTGCCGGGAGCCGTAGGACGATTGAACCGACCGTGCGGCAAAGATGTTGTGTGTGCAAATATGGTAGTTTTGGAGCCGTTGGGAGGCAAACACTATGGTTGTCAAAATGCCTTAACCATGGCCCTTCTTGACTGCTCTCAACCGGTGATGGAAAACTCTATGGTGGAGAGGTGAGAGAGCATCAAAATGGCTTAACCATGGCGTACGGGTGCTTGACCCGGTGCCGAGAGCCATAGGATGCACAGATCCGACCGTGCGTCAAAGACAAGCCGTGTGTGCAATTATGGATGTTCTGGAGTCGTGAGCTATAGTTAAGGGCCGTTCGTGCTTTCTGCAGTGATGACAAACATTGTGGTGGTGGGGCCGAGGCATCAAAACACCTTAACCATGGCATACGGTCATGCTTGACCCTAGTGTCAAGAGCTATAGGAGACGCACGGTGGAACCGGGCCGGCGGCAGCATAGCCGTGGTGTGCAAATATGGCGGGGCTCTAGAGTCAGGGAGCCATGGTTAATGGCCATTTAGAGTTCTCGGGCGGTAATAAACACGTGGTGGAGAGGCCAAAGGTGTTAAAATGCCTTAACCATGGCGCATGGGCATGCTTGACCTTGCGAGGAGCCGTAGGATGCGTAAGAACCGACCGCATGGCGAAGATGGTCGTGTGTGCAACATGGCGCTTCCGGGAGCCGTGGAGCCGAGGTTAAGTGGGACATCTGTGCTCGAGCGATGGCAAATGCTATGGTAGAGAGCCCAGAGGTGTCAAAATGCCTTAACCATGGCGTACGGGCATGCTTTGACTCAAGGCCGGGAGCCATAGGATGCATGAACCGACCATGGGCAAAGATGGTCATGTGTGCAAATATGGCAGTTTTGGTACCGCCGTGAGCCGTGGTTACGGGCCCTTCGTGCTCTCGGGTGATGGAAAACTCTATGGTGGAGAGGTGAGAGGCATCAAAATGGCTTAACCATGGTGTACGGCGTGCTTGAACCGTGCCGAGAGCCGAGGATGCAAAGGATCCGGCCGTGCGCCAGCACACAGCCGTGTGTGCAATTATGGATGCTTTGGAGTCGTGGAGCTATAGTTGGGCCGTTCGTGCTCTCTTGATGACAAATATTGTGGTGGGGGCTAGAGGCATCAAAACACCTTAACCATGGCATACGGCCGGCTTGACCTAGTGTCGAGAGCTATAGGACATGCAGGAACCGGGCCGGCGGTAGCATAGTCGTGTGTGCAAATATGGCAGTTCTAGAGTCATGGAGCCATCGGTTAAGGGCCATTCGGGTTCTGGCAACATGGTCGGTGTGCAATAAACACCGTGGTGGAGAGGCCCTTCGGTCTCGGCGGCAAAGGTGTTAAAATGCCTTAACCATGGTGCATGGGCATGCTTGACTTGGTGCGAGGAGCCGTAGGATGCGCAGGAACCGCCGGCGGGCAAAGAAAAGTCGTGTGTGCAAATATGGCGCTTCCGGGAGCCGTGGAGCCGAGGTTAAGGGCCGTTCGTGCTCTTTGAGTGATGACAAACGCTATGGTAGAGAGGCCGAGGTGTCAAAATGCCTTAACCATGGCGCACGGCATGCTTGACTCGTAGTCGGGAGCCATAAAAATGCGTTTGAACCGACCATGCTACAAAGATGGTCGAGTGTGCAAATATGGCAGTTTTGCCGTGAGCCATGGTTAAGGGCCCTTTAGGCTCTCAAGTGATGGAAAACTCTATGGTGGAGAGGTGAGAGGCATCAAATTGGCTTAACCATGGCGCATGTGCGTGCTTCACTCCGGGTGCCGAGAGCCATAGGATGTACGGTGGATCCGACCGCAAGGGCAAAGACAACCGTGTGTGCAATTATGGATGTTCGGGAGTCAGTGGAGCTGTAGTTAAGGGTCAGTTTCCGCTCTCGGGTGATGACAAACATTGTGGTGGTGAGGCCGAGGCATCAAAATGCCTTAACCATGGCATACTGGTCATGCTTGACCTAGTGTCAAGAGCTGCAGTCAGGACACGCACGAACCGGGCCGGCGGTAGCATATTCGTGTGTGCAAATATGGCGCTCTAGAGTCATGGAGCCATGGTTAAGGGCCATTCAGGTTCTTAGGGCGGCAAGAAAATGCTATGGTGGAGAGGCTAGAGGTGTCAAAATGCCTTAACCATGGCGTACGGCATGCTGGACTCGCCGTGGAGCCATAGGATGCGTTGAACCGACACTGGCAAAGATGGTCGGTGTGCAAATATGGCAGCTTCCGAGCCGCGAGCCAAGGTTAAGGGCCGTTCGTGCTCTCGGAGCGATGGCAAACGCTATGGTAGAGAGGCCAGAGGTGTCAAAATGCCTTAACCATGGTGTACGGCATGCTTGACTCAAGCCGAGAGCCATAGGATGCGTTGGAACCGACCATGCGGCAAAGATGGTCATGTGTGCAAATATGGCAGCTTTGCAGCCGTAGCCGTGGTTAAGGGCCCTTCAGCTCTCGGGTGATGAAAAACTCTATGGTGGAGAGGTGAGAGGCACCAAAATGGCTTAACCATGGTGTACGGGCGTGCTTGACCCGGTGCCGAGAGCCGTAGGATGCACAGATCCCATTTTCTCAGGGCAAAGACGTGAGTGCAATTATGGATGTTCGGAGTCGGGAGCTATAGTTAAGGGCCGTTTGGGCTCTCGGGTGATGACAAATATTGTGGTGGTGAGGCCGAGGCGTCAAAATGCCTTAACCATGGCATAGGTCGTGCTTGACCTAGTGTCGAGAGCTAAAGGACATGCAGGAACCGGGCCGTGCGGTAGCATAGTCGTGTGTGCAAATATGGCAGCTTCTAGAGCCGTGGAGCCATGGTTAAGGGCCATTCGGGTTCTCGGTGGTAATAAACGCTTGTGGTGGAGAGGCCAAAGGTGTTAAAACGCCTTAACCATGGTGCATGGGCGTGCTTGACTTGGTGCGAGGAGCCGGGAGGGACGATAGGAACCGGCCGTGCATGGCAAAGAAAGCTTCGTGGTGTGCAAATATGGCAGTTCTCGAGCCGTGAGCCGAGGTTAAGGGCCGTTCGGTGCTCTCGAGCGATGACAAATGCTATGGCAGAGAGGCCGTAGGTCAAATGCCTTAACCATGGCGTACGGGCTTTGCTTGACTCGCGCCGGGAGCCATAGGACGCGTTGGAACCGACCATGCGGCAAAGATGGTCGTGTGTGCAAATGTGGCGCTTTACCGCCGTGGAGCCATGGTTAAGGGCCCTTCAGTTTCCTAGTGATGGAAAAACTCTATGGTGGAGAGGTGAGAGGCATCAAAATGGCTTAACCATGGTGTACGGGTGTGCTTGAACCGGTGCCGAGAGCCGTAGGATGCACAGGATCCGGCCGTGCGCTTGAAGACAACCGTGTGTGCAATTATGGATGTTCGAGTCGTGGAGCTATAGTTAAGGGCCGTTCGGGCTCTCTGGGGTGATGACAAACATTGTGGTGGGGCGGGGCCAGAGAGAAATAAACGCCTAACCATGGCATACAGCCGTGCTTGACCTAGTGTCGAGAGCGTAGGACACGTAGGAACCGGCCCCGTGCGGTAGCATAGTCGGTGTGAAAAACCGCTTCTGGTGAGCGTGGAGCCAGCGGTTAAGGGCCATTCGGTTCTTGGGTGGCAAAAAAATGCTGTGGTCGAGAGGCCAGCGTGTCAAAATGCCTTAACCATAGTGCATGGGCGTGCTTGACTTGGTGCGAGGAGCCGTAGGGATGCGCAGGAAAACCGCTGCGGCGGGGCAAAGAAAGTCGTGTGTGCAAATATGGCGCTTCCGGAGCCGTGGAGCCGAGGATAAGTGCCATTCAGTTTCGAGTGATGGCAAACGCTATGGTAGAGAGGCCGTAGGTGTCAAAAAATGCCTTAACCATGGCGCATGTGCATGCTTGACTCGTGAGGCTGCCATAAAATGCGTTGGAACCGGACTGGGCAAAGATGGTCGAGTGTGCAAATATGGCGCTGGGGAGCCGTGGAGGCATGGTTAAGGGGCCCTTCGTGCTCCCAGTGATGGAAAACTCTATGGTGGAGAGGTGAGAGGCATCAAAATGGCTTAACCATGGCGCATGTGCGTGCTTGACCTTGGTGTCGAGAGCCATAGGATGCACATGATCCGACCGTCAGAAAAGACAAATATGTGTGCAATTATGGATGTTCTCGAGTCGTGGAGCTGTAGTTAAGGGCCGTTCTGTGCTCTTCAGTGATGACAAACATTGTGGTGGTGAGGCCAAAGGCATCAAAACACCTTAACCATGGCATACGGTCATGCTTGACCTAGTGTCAAGAGCCGTAGGACACGCACGAACCGGGTCCGTGCGGTAGCATATTCGTGTGTGCAAATATGGCGCTTCTAGAGCCGTGGAGCCATTGTTAAGGGCCATTCGTGTTCTCAAAGCGGCAAACAAATGCTATGGTGGACAGGCTAGAGGTGTCAAAATGCCTTAACCATGGCGTACGGCATGC